>QJPP01004702.1:0-121998 GCA_003996215.1 Jaltomata sinuosa
GTCCACCCATCTCATACACCTCAAGTCTCATAAAACTGTTAGTTTGATTCTGAATCTCTCTAGCCAATGGACGTTTGGTAGCCTTCAAATAAGCCAAGCTACCCATACTTTCATACTTTCTACTCAATGCATTCAGCTACTATATTAGCCTTACCTGGATGGTATAGAATAGTGATACCATAGTTTTTAAGCAACTCAATCCACCTACGCTACCTCAATCTTTTGTGGGTCTATCATACCTCCCATTTTCAAAACTATATGTCCCAAAAAGGACACAGAAGCCAACAAGAGCACACATTTATAGAACCTAACATATAACTTCTCTTCTCTCAACACCCCAACACAATTCTCAATGATTTCTCATGCTCCTCCTTACTCTTTCATGCCCTGAGTCTACCCTAGGATGCGACATGGGACTTGAGACCACAAGTGATACCAAGATAATCATTGACCTTAGCATGACTTAAACACAACCATAAACATACTTAGCGGAAGCTAAAAATCAAGTCATGAGAAACTTACTATAGAATAGAAATATAGGTCTAGGAACAACAATCTGAAACATAAAACACTGACTGTCTAGCTATGTTTGAAAAGCCTCTAAAATTAATAAGATCAGTTGCTGGGATAAGACCCCAGCTAACCCTAACTACTGAAAGAAAGTCATAAAAATAGGCTAAACTCATAACTAAGCCCTCGAATGATGAGGACTCACTAACTGTGACTGGAAGCTCTGATAGCTCTAGCCACAAGTCTAGGAATAAGTGCCTGAATCTGCATCAGGATAAGATGCAATACAAAGAAATATGTGATTAGTACTATAGAATGTACTGAGTATGTGAGCTATGCATAAATCATGATAAAACATATTTGAAAACTTATTTAAAGCTAAAATCATGCATTAGTAGAAGAAATCATAGTGCAAAAACTCAAAGTAAAATTATAAGTAAATATCATGGTTTGAACATAAGTCATAAAGCAATGAGTCTAATCCTAAAAGTTGAAAGTCATGTAACCTTCGTAGTTTAAAACCATTCTTGTGGGAGTTTCTTATAACCGACATAAACCATATTGAGAACCATGGAGTCCAGTGTCATACACTCACACTAAAAAAGGTTGTCCTAACCAACCAAAGTTAGAACTATGTACATAAGAATCCTGAAGTGTGCCTAAAAGGGCAAACCTACGGTGGCAACGTAGTTCTGGACTTGGGTTATCTAGAACCCTCGTCAGCTCGATACTAAATACTACTCTTAAAAATATATCACAGTACTCACATAATGTGTGACATATCTGGATGTCAACTTATTCATAGTCATTGATGGCAAACCTGTATGTCATACTACTTACAAACCTTGCTTTTGAAAAATAGTTCATAAGAATTAATGGCATATCAGGATGTCATATAAATCATACAAGAATATATCTTAAAAGTTTGCATGACACTAGTTCAAAAACATAATCTTTTTTAAAATTCAGAACTTGATGAACTAGGCATGAAAATTTCTTGAATACTTGAGGTCATGTTATCTAAACATGCCAATTTTCTTAAAATAAGCCATACATGTAAAATTAGGCTAAGTTTTCTTTTCAAATCATGGGACTAAAATGTACTTGTAAAACCCCATGCAAAATCATTTAATTAGGAAAAATCATACAGTGACATGAGAAAGACGAATTTATAGAGAAATTATAAAATTGAGTAAGAATCCTAACTTTATAAATTCATGAAAACAAAGTAAAACTTGGGTTTTTAGGCATAAGGGTGAAAGAAATCTCTTATTGAATACCCACGTACCTGAACTTAAAGTTTTGTTAACTTAGAGCTTGAGGATGGAGGGTTTGAGAAGGAACCCTAGGTCTTGATGCTTGAGAGAATTGATTTTCCTTTTCTTCCTTAAGAACTTGATTGAGAGAATGAAAGAGAACTTAACTAAGTGGGGATAAAACGCTTTAATTTGGCAAAAAATGACTTAACATAAGAGTTAAAGAAGTGAGAAATTACAAAAATACCCCTAGAAAATGAGTCTAAAAAACTACTGAAAATCCTGACCCAGTCTTCTACGGGAAAGAATCACGACCCGTGGAATGAACCACGATTCGTGGTACCTCGGCAGAATGACATGTTATGGGTCTGATTTTCGTGGGCGAGGTCTACGGATCATGGAACACTCCACGGCCCATGGAAACCTCCCGTGGTTATCAGGGAAACTGTTGGCCCTAAGGTCTGATTCCCACGATAGGGTACCATGACCCATGGTCGGATCCACGGTCCGTGGATCCCTTTCATGGATTTCAGACAGCTGGCAGTTCTACAAGATTGGTTCCACGGCTAGCATCCACAGCTTGTGGTCCTTTCCACGGTTCATGAAACCTATCCGTGGTTTCTGTCTATCACTTAACAGCTTAACACTTATAATTTTCTGGACTGGTTCTTAGCTTAAATTTTTTAGCGTGTTATAATATCTCCCCCTTAGGATCATTTGGCCTCGAATAAAGACTAAAAAAGCTAAGATGGATTCATGATACATGCATACATACTGGAAATATAAAAACAGCTGATAGAACATGAAACTAAGGGGAAACTAAGGAGGAAACTGAGGACAGTAAAGAGGAACTATTACCTTAAGCCAGAACTGAATTGAAAGGAAAGAGGTCTAGGTAATTGGTCATCATGGTTACTTTTGCTTCCCAAGTAGCTCCCTCAACTGACTGGTTCCTCTAAAGAACCTTCACCAAAGCAACTTCCTTGTTCCTCAACCTACGAACCTGACGGTCAAGAATCTTAACTGGGACCTCTTTGTAAGTGAGACTATCATAAACACCCACACTCTCTAATAGCATAATTGAAGTCGGGTCACCAATGCATTTCTTCAACAAGGAAACATGAATGATCGGATGCACCGCTGCTAACTCTGCTGGCAACTCTAACTCATAAGCCATCTTACTAACTCTTCTCAAAATCCTGTAGGAACCTACATAGCAGGGACTAAGCTTCCCCTTCTTGCCAAATCTCATGACCCCTTTCATAGGTGAAACTTTAAGAAACACCCAATTATCAACTTCAAATTCTAAGTCCCTTCATCTCACATCTGCATAAGATTTCTGATGACTCTGGGCTGCCTTCAGCCTCTCCCTAATGAATTAAAACTTCTCCATAGTCTCATGAACTGAATATGTCCCTATCAAGGCTGCCTCAGCTACCTCAAACCAGCGATAGGTGATCTACACCTCCTATTATAGAGTGCCTCATATGGAGCCATCTGAATGCTAGAATGAAACTATTATTGTAGGCAAACTCTATACGAGGAAGGTGATCATCCCAGTTACCTTTAAAGTCAATCACACAACACTCAACATATCCTCTAAGGTCTGGATGGTATACTCTGCCTGGCCATCTATCTGTGGATGGAAACCGGTGCTGAGATTTACCTGAGTACCAAGACCTTTCTGAAATGACTTTCAGAACTGAGATGTAAACTGAGTACCCCTATTTGAGATGATGGACAAGGGAACCCCATGCAATCTGACTAATCCACAGAAGAGTTTGGCATAATCCTCTACTAAATCAGTAGTCTTGACAGCTAAGAAGTGGGCTGACTTAGTCATCCTGTCCAGTATCACCCAAATAGAATCATGTTGTCTGCGAGTATGGGGTAAACCTATAATAAAGTCCATACTGATTACTTCCCACTTCCAAGTAGGAATTTCAATATCCTAAATCATACCTCCCAGTCTCTGATGCTCTACTTTCACTTGCTGGCAATTTGGGAACCTAGCCATAAAATTCGCAATGTCCCTCTTCATGCCATTCCACTAATAGACTTCCCATAGGTCATGGTATATCTTGGTGGCACTGGGATGGATAGAATATCTGAAGCTGTGAGCCTCTGTCAAAATCTGCTTCCTCAACTTATCTACATTAGGAACACATAACTGACCCTGATATCGAAGCACACCATCTCCCCCTTAGGAGAAAACCTCTACTCTCTGCTGATGGATGACACCCTTCAGCTGATGCAAGATAGGATCACTATCTTTCTTCTCCTTCACTTCAACTACCAAAGAAGATTCTGATCCATTTTGAATAATAATACCACCTTCTAATGAATCCGCAAGGTGAACCCCTAAACGAGCGAGCCTATGAATATCCTTAGCCAACTCCTTTTCTTCTTCGATATGTGACACACTACCCATGGAAAATTGGGTAAGGGCATCAACCACTATATTGGCCTTACTTGGATGGTAAAGCACACTCATGTCATAATCCTTAAGGAGCTCAAGCCATCTCATTTGAAAAAGATTCAACTCCTTCCGAGTGAACACATACTCTAGGCTCTTATGGTCAGTAAACACATCCACCTTAGTGTCTCCAAATCTTTAAAGCAAAAATAACCACTGCAAGCTCAAGATCATGAGTCGGATAGTTCTTCTCATGAACCTTAAGCTATTTGGAGGCATATGCAATAACCTTACCATGCTGCATTAAGAAACAACCCAAGTCAACTCTAGATGTATCATAATACACAACAAAACCATTTGAACCCTCTGGTAGAGTCAAAACTGGAGTTGTGGTCAACCTAGTCTTCAATTCCATAAAGTTCCTTTCACACTCATCAAACCAATGGAACTTCACCTTTTCTAAGTCAACCTAGTAAATGGGGTAACTATGGATGAAAACCCCTCAACAAACCTCTTGTAGTAACCAGCCAAGACTAAAAAGCTCCTAATATCTGTCGGAGAGGTGGCTCTAGGATAGTTCTTCATTGTTTCTATTTTTTGTAAATCTACTCAAATGCGCTCCTTAAATACCACATGACCCAGAAAAGTAACAGACTGCATCCAAAACTCACACTTACTGAACATAGCAAATAACAGGCGGTCCTTGTGAGTTTGCAATACCACCCTCAAATGGTTTTCATGCTCCTCCTTACTCCATGAGTAAACAAGAATGTCATATATGAAGACAATGATCAACATATCCAAATGCTACTTGAACACCCTGTTCATCAAGTCCATAAAAGCTACAGAAGCATTCATTAGTCCAAAAGATATAACCACAAATTCATAGTGACCATACCTAGTCTTGAAGGCTATCTTTGGAATGTCACATTCTCTAACTCTGAGATAATGTTAACTGGATTTGATGTCAATCTTGTAGAAATAGCTGGAACCTTGAAGCTGATTGAACAAGTCATCAATTCTGGGGATGGGATACTTATTCTTGATTGTGACCTTGTTCAACTGACGGTAGTCTATGCATATTCTGAGGAAACTGTCTTTCTTATGCATGAAGAGGACTGGAGCACCCCATAGAGATATGTTGGTTCTGATGAAGCCTTTATCTAGGAGATCTTTCAACTGATCCTTTAGTTCCTTAAGTTTAGTTGGGGCCATTCTATAAGGAGGAATGAATATAAGCTGCGTATCTAGGAGAAGTTCTATCCTAAAGTTAATCTCCCTCTCAGGAGGGACTCCAGGCAGATCCTCAGAAAACACCTCTGGGAACTCATTTATTACAGGAACTGACTGAAGGGATGGGGTCTCAGACTCAAAATCCTTGATCCAAACTATATGGTAGATGCACCCTTCAAAAATCATTTTCCTAGCCTTGAGGTAAGATATGAAATGATCTTGTGACATAGGAGGACTGTGACTGCATAGTTTTTGTATACTCTCTTAACTAGGACTGACTTACCGACTGGAGTAGAGACATGAAAGGGTTCTAGGAGTTGTTCAAGATTGACTTCAACCTTATATGCAACATAAGAGGTTACAAATGACAAAGAAGCTCTGGGGTCTAGCAAAACATAAACATCAAGTGAGAAAACTTGTAACATACTAGTGACTATGATGTGACGCTAATTTACGCCACTTTCGACTCCTTTTTACTAAGAACAATCGTACGTTTTCAAGCAACCATTGTTGTTTTTGATGTTTTTATGTTGTATTTGTAGGAAATGGAAGCAAACACGAAAACGGAAGAAAATACGAGAAAAACGAAGTTCTGCCTAAGAGTGACGGCCTGAGTGACGGGCCGTCACACATGTGACGGTCCGTCACTGGGACCGTCACACCAAGGCAGAATCTCAGGCGGCACCACTGCCTAGCAGTGACGGTCCAGGCGACGGTCCGTCACTGCCTTGACGGTCCGTCAGCCTGACCGTCACGCTTAGGCAGTGACTCAGGCGGCGACCCGCGTTTTTGGGGATTCCTAGCCCGTTTTGGAATTGGTTTCTACTACTCCTATAAATACCCTATGTTAGGGTTATGTTAATGATTACTCTCCCATTATTTCAAACACGTTTTTAGTTAGTTTTCGAGAGCAAGAACACGTTTCTTGAATTAACAATTGTGTTCTTGATTCGTTCTTGAGTTCTTGGTTTCTCTTGTTCTTGGAGATTGAAGAGTGGTTTTCATTATATTGTAAGAACTTCTTCTCCTTATTATGAATTCAATTCTCTTCTCTTTTCTTTATAGCATGAGTAACTAAAACTCCCGCAACTAGGGTTGTGGGAGCCATGGCGGCAAACGTAGCAATATAGATTCCGGGTAGCGTTGGGTTCGATATATGTATTGTCACGTTGTTAATCATACTTTATGTCACGTTTTCTAGTGGTTGCAAACATTAGAACATGCCTAGGTTTAGTTTGCTTGAGTAAAGAGATTTAAACCGGGAAAACTTGATTAAACAACAAGGATTCGAGACTACAAACTCTCGTCTTAAAGAATAATGCCGTAACTGGATTACTCTACTTGATGTTAGGATTGCTAAGCTAAAAAGCACATCTTTTCGAGGTCAAAAGAATAGAAAAGGAAATTTGTTTATTTGGTCGAGAGACGTTTAGACGATACAATTGACGCAATCACATCGTGACAAGCATATAGGAAGAACCCAATTAAGCCTAAAATCGGCAGTGTTACAACGCCATGGTGAACACACCCCTAGTTCATTCTCTCCTACTGATTTTTCCATAAGTTAATTGTTTATTTTGTTTACGATTTGTTACACAAACCCCCCCCTTTATTTACTGGAAACGATTGACGAATAGTCAACTAATTCACTAAAGTCTTAATCATCACCATATTCTCTGTGGGATTCGACCCCAACCTTGTTGGGTTATATATTTGACAACGATCGCTTACGCTTCTTAAATTGAGGTGTAGTTTGAGCGTTATCAAAAATGGCGCCGTTGCCGGGGAATACGGTTTTTGATTAAGTTTGGTGTTTATTTGACTTTTTGTTATAATTTCCTGCTTTACGTTTGTTTGTTGTTTTTGTTTTGACAGGGTACAAAGTTGTGCATGCATAATACCCGAAGTTCGGGGAAACAAATTATACCTTACGACCCCGAACTTGCTAGAACATTGAGGCAGAACATGGCCGCACAACTAGAGGCAGCAAGGCTCGCTGCTGAACTGCAGGCCCAACAAAACCTGAATGCTGGTGGTCTGCAGGACGATGGTGCACGGAATGATGATGAGCTTGATTTAGATGGAGCTGGCGCGACGGGCGCCATTATTGTTCCACCGCTACCGCCCGGAGCCAAATTCAACATCACTAGCACGATGATACAGCTGTTGAACTTGAGAGGAGTGTTCCGCGGTGTTGCTGGCAACGATGCAAACCAGCACTTGATGAACTTCGTGGGCATATGCAAATCATTCGAGCTGCCAGGCGTGAGTCAGACAGCGATCAGGCTCAGGTTGTTTCCGTTGTCTCTGTCTGATGAGGCAGCATTGTGGTTGACAGAATTGGCCCCCGACTCTATCGCAACGTGGGGAGAGTTGAGAGAAGCTTTCCTAGAAAGGTTCTTTCCTCCCTCTCGGATGATACAGTTGAGGGATGAGATTAGTAACTTCAGGCAGCAACCACACGAAGCACTGCACGAGACTTGGGTTGCGATTTAAGAAGAAGCTGGCACAGTGCCCGAACCATCAATTGGCCGACAACGTCTTGATGCAGACATTCTATAGGGCATTAAATTCGGCTACAAAGCCGACGTTAGACAACGCAGCAGGTGGTGCATTCATGGGACTTTCTTTTGCTGAGGCCACAACTACGTTGGACAGGCTCACCAAGACCAACAGAGCCTGGCATACACGAGATTCAGAGGTTGCAGCTAGCACCTACACAGTTGGTATGTCAGCTGAGCAGCGTAGGAAAGAGGAGGAACGCGACCAAGACATGGCGCACCTGAAAACACAGTTAGATCTCCTGACAAAGCACTTGACGTCAGGAAGTATGGAGAAGGTACAGGTTGCCAGTTCCCAAGGTATAGAAACTGAGGACGTGAATTATGTGGGGGGTTTCCAGGCCAATGGCCAAGGAAACCAAGGTCGGAACTATCCAAACCACTATGAGAATGGTGGCTACAAAAATCGCGACCAAGGAAGCTGGAGGAACAACACCGATAGAGGTGGGTTGTATATACCACCTAGCAATCGGGACAAAGCAGGCAGCGAGGCTGAGACATCCAAACTTGAGAATATGATGGCGAAGATGCTGCTTAAGGTGGAATCGACTGACTCTGGGGTAAAGGCAATGCGGAATGAGTTATCATCATTGAGTCTGGTAGTGGAGTCACACTCAACCGCTATCAAGCAACTAGAGCAGCAAGTGGGTCACATCTCGGCATCTCTAAACCCAAGGAAACCGGGTACTTTGCCGAGCGACACCACCCATCCGAAAAATGACGCAAGCTGCATGGCAATCACCACTAGAAGCGGAAAAATATTACCGGAATCACATCCGGTAATTCATGCACAAGGTGAGGCTGCAAAAGATGATCAGGCGGTAGAGGAAGAGGACATTCCAAAGCCTGCGAATAAATGTAAGGAAGCTGAAAAGCTTCCAACGATGATGCCTCGACCACCACCTCCGTTCCCACAGCGTTTGAAAAAGAAAGCTGACGATGGCAAGTTCCTGAACTTCGTGACCATGTTGAAAGAAATTTCGATAAACATACCTTTGGTGGAAGCTCTAGAACAAATGCCCGGTTATGCCAAGTTCATGAAGGACTTGATTACAAAGAAGCGGACGGTAAGCTTTGAGCCGGAAGACAACCTCCATCACTGCAGCACTATTTCCTCTAGATCATTAGTGGAAAAGAAAGGAGATCCAGGTGCGTTCACTGTTCCATGTACCATCGGGAAGCTCAACTTCGGAAGAGCTATGTGTGATCTTGGGGCTAGTATAAATTTGATGCCGCTAGCAGTGTATGACAAATTGGGTTGGGGACCTCCTAAACCAACGTCCATGAGAGTGATGATGGCTGATCGTTCGATAAAACGACCTGTTGGAGTATTGTCTGATGTGCTAGTGAAGATCGGTAAGCTTATCTTCCCTGCTGACTTTGTGATCCTGGATTGCGAAGTAGATTTTGAAGTTCCTATCATCTTGGGGCGACCATTGTTAGCTACGGCGAGAGTGTTGGTTGACATGGAGAAAAACGAGCTGACCTTCCGATTGAACAATGAATTGGTCAAGTTTGATGTAACCAAGCTGATGAAGCGACCAAGTGACATGAGAGTGGTCGCGGTCATGAATGCCATTGAGGAACCTCCTGCGGATGTGCACCTTGAGGAGAAGTGTTTGGTCGAGACTCTAGCTGTTGTAAAAAGTATGGCGCGAGAGCGTAGATATGTAGAGGCAGGCGGTGAAAGTAAATCGAGAAAACGAAAACACCGCAAGAGAATCTGCAAAGAAAGAGCGAAGAAGTTGTCGCGACTAGCGATGGAGCCCAAAGAGGAAGCTGGAACGCCACACTCCATTGAGTTCTCTTGTTTTGGAGACCCAGGCGGTCTCCAACATCATTCCAGATTCTGAGTCATATCGACTTCACAGGTATTCCTTTATTCTCACCGCTTTTAGTTTTCATATGTATGCATTGGGGACAATGCATGAGTCTAAGTTGAGGGTGTTGGGAAACCTGTGAGTCACCACCGAGGGTTTTTGTTGCCGATTTCTTTTCCCTCCGGTGTGCTATCTAGTAGAACCGGCATGTTTAGGTTGTTAGTTTAAATTTTTTTTAGTGTCTATAGCAAGCATGCGTTGTTCTTGTCTAAAAACGAGGCCCCTTGAAAAATTTTCTGGTTTTGAGCTTATGTTGAAACAATTGACTGTCTGGATCCTTGAATGTCATTGTGTGAATATGATTAGAATGAGTATGCTTAAGCCGAGCGGTTGTTTGATAGTTGGTAGCGATATAGTTTCTTGGTGCTAAGAGTGTGTGAGATTTATTGTCATAAATTCTTACTCTGTGCATGCATCTAGAACTTGCCCGGTCTATTTTTTTAAGTTTGAAGTTTGGTTGCTTAGGAAAGGATCACAGGCCCTTTTTGATGCAGTCCACTTAGCCTATATGACCGTCCAAATACAAATAATCCCTTTTGATCCCTGTTTGAGCCATAATTGACCTTATTCTTTCAATAACCTGTCACCATTCCTGTTTAACTTTGAATCCCTATCTTGGCCCTGGTCCTTCCTTGGACATCGTGCACCTCAACGTAGGCAATCAGTCTAAGTTGAGGGTGGCTACTATAGAGGTAAACCATGTTTTGGCCCTGGTCCTACCAATGGACATTGTGCACCTTGACGTAGGCAATCAGCCTAAGTTGAGGGTGGCTACTACAGTGGTAAAGGAGAAGAAAAAGAGGATGGAGATGATTGTTGTTGAATAGAATGAAAATCCGGGTGTGCGCCTAAGAAAAGAAAAGAAAAATAAAGAAAGATGAAAAAGATCGAAAAAGAAACAAAAAGAATTGTCAATAAAGAGGCCGCACCTGTATCTAGAATCAAGGAAATAAAAAGGTGAATAAGGATGGATAAAGTGAAGTTATGTGGTGATAAGATGTAAATGGTTCCAAGGAGGGCTTAGTCACTAACACCTAAATGCATCCTACCTGCACCCGAAGCCTCATTACAAGCAAATACAAGTCCTGTAGTGATCCTAAGTAGCTTTCTGAAGAACTGAAATAGAATAGTAAGGGCAAGCCTATGGTATCGCATGGGCATTGTTTGAAATCGTTTGTGAGTGTGAGCGCTTACCTAGTCCCAAAACTTGTGTGTGGGATTTCTTTGTGGTGAGGGCACCAAGATGTCTATATTGTCTATTGATTGTTAGGATAGCTACGCGTGTGTATGCATAATGTTCTATCATATCGGAATGACATGTTTGGATCCTTGCAAGTTAGTGTTTCATACATTCGTGTGTTACAAGGGAGCATGATTTAATTGAATAAGTTTGAATGAACATGAGTTGCTATAGACATGAGTTTGTGTTCTTAGTAGAGTCGTATTATTGTTTTATGTTATGTTGCTTGAGGACAAGCGAACGTTTTAAGTTGAGGGTGTTGATGTGACGCTAATTTACGCCACTTTCGACTCCTTTTTACTAAGAACAATCGTACGTTTTCAAGCAACCATTGTTGTTTTTGATGTTTTATGTTGTATTTGTAGGAAATGGAAGCAAACACGAAAACGGAAGAAAATACGAGAAAAACGAAGTTCTGCCTAAGAGTGACGGCCTGAGTGACGGGCCGTCACACATGTGACGGTCCGTCACTGGGACCGTCACACCAAGGCAGAATCTCAGGCGGCACCACTGCCTAGCAGTGACGGTCCAGGCGACGGTCCGTCACTGCCTTGACGGTCCGTCAGCCTGACCGTCACGCTTAGGCAGTGACTCAGGCGGCGACCCGCGTTTTTGGGGATTCCTAGCCCGTTTTGGAATTGGTTTCTACTACTCCTATAAATACCCTATGTTAGGGTTATGTTAATGATTACTCTCCCATTATTTCAAACACGTTTTTAGTTAGTTTTCGAGAGCAAGAACACGTTTCTTGAATTAACAATTGTGTTCTTGATTCGTTCTTGAGTTCTTGGTTTCTCTTGTTCTTGGAGATTGAAGAGTGGTTTTCATTATATTGTAAGAACTTCTTCTCCTTATTATGAATTCAATTCTCTTCTCTTTTCTTTATAGCATGAGTAACTAAAACTCCCGCAACTAGGGTTGTGGGAGCCATGGCGGCAAACGTAGCAATATAGATTCCGGGTAGCGTTGGGTTCGATATATGTATTGTCACGTTGTTAATCATACTTTATGTCACGTTTTCTAGTGGTTGCAAACATTAGAACATGCCTAGGTTTAGTTTGCTTGAGTAAAGAGATTTAAACCGGGAAAACTTGATTAACAACAAGGATTCGAGACTACAAACTCTCGTCTTAAAGAATAATGCCGTAACTGGATTACTCTACTTGATGTTAGGATTGCTAAGCTAAAAAGCACATCTTTTCGAGGTCGAAAGAATAGAAAAGGAAATTTGTTTATTTGGTCGAGAGACGTTTAGACGATACAATTGACGCAATCACATCGTGACAAGCATATAGGAAGAACCCAATTAAGCCTAAAATCGACATTGTTACAACGCCATGGTGAACACACCCCTAGTTCATTCTCTCCTACTGATTTTTCCATAAGTTAATTGTTTATTTTGTTTACGATTTGTTACACAAACCCCCCCTTTATTTACTGGAAACGATTGACGAATAGTCAACTAATTCACTAAAGTCTTAATCATCACCATATTCTCTGTGGGATTCGACCCCAACCTTGTTGGGTTATATATTTGACAACGATCGCGTATGCTTCTTAAATTGAGGTGTAGTTTGAGCGTTATCAGACTACATATGGGGAACTCTCCTGATCCTGGTGAGATGACATAGAATAAAGGCAGTTCTGGCGCGGACCATCGCCTGCACTAGAAGTGGTGCCCTACTGGACTGAACAACCTGTTGGAGATATTGTACTAGACTGAGTCCTGCCACCTCCATTGTCGTTTTGGCTAAAGCAAAATCCTTGATCCTATGACAAATATGTCTGCACCCAAAGCATCCACATGTGCCATAAAGGCACTCTCCAGGGTGATTCTTACCACACTTGTTGCAAATAGGGTAGGGAGCCCCTTTTGCAACACTTCCCTGTGAATGAGAGCCTGATTCCCTATCTGTCTAATCATGACTAGGTTTGGGTGCCTGAGTAAGAGCACTTGCTGGTCATGGCACTGGTCCTGATGACCTATTTTGAAATGAAGATCGATTTCCATCTTCGAACCTCTGATGAATTAAACCTGAACTCTCTGTTCTAGCCTTCTTGTTCTCTCTTGCCCTCTATTTCAATTTCTCCTCTTCCATCTACTGGGCATAAGTCATGAGTCTGGAGATGTCCATATCTCTAACCAACATAGTCGCCTTGCATTTCTTTTCACCAAGTTAGAGACTCCAGAGATAAACTTACTCATTCTGGACCTTGTCTCTGCCACCATCTCCGAAGTATACCTAGAAAGTTGAGTGAACTTCAACCCATACTCTTGAACTAAGATAGATCATTGCCTCAAATTAAGAAATTCCTCATCCTTAGCCTCCCTCAACTCCCTTGGAATGAATCTATCTATAAAAGCTCCCATAAAGCAGTCCTAAACCATAAGAGCTACATTTCTACCCCTACCATCTTTCCACTGAGTGTACCAAATGTGAGCAACATCCTTGAGATGGTAGTAAGCTAGCTCAACACTGTCAGTACGGGTCACCTGCATCACCTTAAGAATCTTCTTGATCTCATCAATAAAGTTATGCGGGTCCTCACTAACCTTCGACCCTAAAAACTCTTGTGGGTTTATACGAATAAAATATCTAACCCAGGCTGCAGTTGATCCACCATTGCGGTTAACAGGGACAAGAGCCTGTGATTTGCCTGGTTAGCTATAGCTTGAGCCAACATATGAATTTCATTATGAAACTCAGTGTTTGTAACCTCGTGGTCTGGGGCTGGAGTATTAGCATTAGCCTTGCGAGCGTTGTTCCTTCATTGAGGTATGATCTGAAATGCGTAAAGTATAAATTATAAAGATAAATAAAGTTAAACTCTATTGCACAATATTTGAACATGAAAGAAGTGGAACTTTTTCCTAAAATGTCTCGTAAACTCTCTCTCATAAGTGTGGCGCGCTTCACACCCATGAAAGGGACTCTACTGAACGCTGCTTTAAGACATCCAATGACTCTTGAACCTGATGCTCTGATACCAAGTATGTCATGCCCCAAGCCTATCCCCAGGACATGACACGGGACCTGAGACCACAAGTGATCCCAAGCTAACCCTTGGCCTTATGATGACTTAAACAAAATCATAAACATACTGAGCGAAAGCTAAAGATCAAGTAATGAGCAACTTACTATAAAATAGAAACATAGGTCTAGGAACAACAATGTGAAACATAAAACACTGATTGTCTAGTTATGTCTAAAGGGCCTCTAAAACTGATAAGAAAAGTTGTTCGGACAAGACCCCAACTAACCCTAAGTACTGAAAGAAAGTCATGAAAACAAGCTAAACTCATAACTAAGCCCTTGAATGATGAGGACTCACCAACTGCGACTGGAAGCCCTGCTGTCTCTAGCCACGAGTCTGGTAACGAGTATTTGAATCTGCATCATGATAAGATACAACACAAAGAAGTATGCGATTAGTACTATGGAATGTACTGATATGTGAGCTATGCATAAATCATGATAAAACATACTTGAAAACTTATTTAAAGCTAAAATCATGTATTAGTAGAAGAAATCATAATGCAAAGACTCAAAGTAAAATCATAAGTAAATATTATGATTTGAACATAAGTCATAAAATAATGAGTCTAAGCCTGAAAGCTGAAGGTCATGTAACCTTAGTAGTTTAAAACCATTCTTGCAGTAGTTTTTTATAATCGACATAAACCATGTTGAGAATCATAGAGTTTAGTATCATACACCCACACCAAAAAAGGTTGTCCTAACCGTCTTAAGTTAGAATCATGTACATAAGGATCCTGAAGTGTGCCTAAAAGGATAATTCTATGGTGGCAACGTAGTTCTAGACTTGGTTATCTAGAACTCTCGTCAATTCGGTGCTAAATATTACTCCCAAAAATATATCATAATGCTCACATAACGTGTGACCTATCTGGATGTCAACTTATTCATAGTCATGAATGACAAACCTGGATATGATACTATTCACGAACTTTGCTTTTGAAAAATAATTCATAAGCATTGATGGCATATCAGGATGTCATATAAATTATAGAAGAACATATCTTAAAAGTTTGCATGACACTAGCTCAAATACATAATCTTATTTAAAATTCATAACTTGAAGAACTAGGCATACAAATTTCTTGAATACTTGAGGTTATGTTATCTGAACATGCCAATTTTCTTAAAATAAGCCATACATGTAAAATTGGGCTAAGTTTTCCTTTCAAATCATGGGATTAAGAAGTACTTGTAAAACACCATGCAAAATCATGTAATTAGGATTAGAAATTATACAATGACATGAGCAAGTCAAATTTACAGAGTAATCATATAATTGGGTAAGAACCCTAACTTTATAAATTCATGAAAACAAAGTAAAAACTTGGGGTTTTAGGCATAAGAGTGAAAGGAATCCCTTATTGGTTACCCACATACCTGAACTTGAAGCTTTCTTAACTTAGAACTTGAGAATGGAGGATTTGAGAATAAACCCTAGGTCTTGGAGCGTGAGAGAATTGATTTTCCTTTTCTTCCTTAAGAACTTGATTGAGAGAATGAAAGAGAACTTGAATACATGGGAATAATACAAAAATGCCCCTAGGAAACGAGTCTGAAAAACTACTGAAAATACCGACCCAGGATTCCACGGGCAAGAACCACAATACTGCCACCGTACAGAACCGTACATGAGGTTTTCATTGCTGAGCAGACTACTCAGGCATTTTAGAAAAAGGAAGGGAACTTCTCACCCCGAGGGAGGCAGCTCCCCTTTTTTAATACCCCCGTCACTCCCCCCGGAGTGAGTTCTTTTCTACGAGATTTAGCAGTTCGAGGAGTTGTCCAGATATGGGTCGAAGCCCTGCCTCAAAAAAGTCAGGACTTTTGGGCAGATTCCAATAGCCGACCCATCTCTTTCTGCCGATTCCCCCGATTGTCGGAATCTCTGGTTCGATCAGGACCAGGAGTCCCATTCATTCGTTTATGGGAGCGACTTTCTCTCTTCCTGATCAGCGGATTCAGAGTGATCAGGTGAAGCATGAACCATGGTTCATGGTTAGTGGTCGTGATCCCTGGGCAGAATGACATACTTTGGGTCTAATTTCCACGGGCGAGGTCCACGGCTCATGGAACATTCCATGGCCCATGGAAACCTCTCATGGTTATCAAGGAAACTGTGGGCCCTTAGGTCTGATTCCCATGAGAGGGTACCATGGCCGATGGTCTGATCCATGGTCCATGGATCCTTGTTATGGATTTCAGATAGTTGGCATGTCTGTAGTACTGGTTCTATGGTTGGCATCCATGGCCCGTGGACCTTTCCACGATCCATAGAACCTGTCCATGTATCCTATCTGTCACTTGACAACTTAACACTTAGGATTTTCTGGTCTACTTCTTAGCTTAGAAATTTTGGGGTGTTACACTCGCCGAATACACCATCTTATAATCCATGAAAACAATTACAACAAATCTAGGTATGACTTAAGTATATCATACATCAACTTATGAAGTAGTTGGAGCATGCAATACAAATGTAACTAAAATGCTGGAAAGCATGCTATCCACTGTAGTGATGAATTTTCTGCTATAGTGAGCTCGCTACAGCTAACCACTGGCCACTGCAGCAAAGATTACAAGCGGAACCTAAAATAAAAGGGGGAGGTCCCTCTTTTCCCATACTCCATAATGCTCAACCCCTTTGCAACTATACTTTTAACTCCCTTATCGCAATTGGTTCTATTTGATATAGTAGGATAGAATAGGACGAGTCTCCAACTCTAAGTCAAAATATACCCGACATATCTATGGTCACAATCTTAGCATTATAGTCTAGTATCACATGGTATAGGAATAACCAACTCATTCCCAAAGTAACACAAAAGTCTACGATGTCTAGAATTACTAAGTCTACCTAGAACTTATACCCCACAATGTAACAAGAGACGAACGGTAGGCCTTATCAACTATCATTGAATCACCAATAGGGGTGGATCATGGATAGGAATATCGATAAATCACAAACCATAGTTACACCCACCAAAATGTATGTATGCTCTTAAGAAATGTAGAACCATGATCAAACACCACTGAAACTAGTCGAGAGATTACTAGAACATACTTTTGACTACTGCAATAAGGCTCCTACTCTGGTGAAGGGATATGAGAACCCTGATACTACCTAAGTTTCCTGATATAAGGACAATTCCTCCTGAGATTCCCCATCTCCCTACATGCAAAACAATGCTTACTAGCTCAATTCTAACAGAAAGTGTCTGAATAGACTGGGTAGCCTCCAAGGCTAAGGGCCCAACCACAACTCACAGGAATCATACTTCTCACTATAAGTACTGCTGCTACTGCTAAGTCTCTGGGGCTTCATGCCCATACGCTCCTCACGGCTCCAAACAAACTCCTCTAAAAACTCCTGAGCAAATTGATCCCATGAGAGAGAAGGTGACCCAACTGGTCTACCCTCAACCACACTCCTCTACCACTCTCTGGTTGGCCCAAGCAACTGGAAAATAGTGAATTTTACTACATTAGACCCTACCAATCCCAGCATTCAACCTTTCATGGTAACTAATCAAAAATCCATAAGCCTCAACACTAGGATCTCCATTGAACTATGGGGATCCATTCTTATGAAATCCTCAAACTTCCATTGCCCCTCTACTGACATAGTCGTCAAGTTCACTAGGTGTAGAGCAAGACCTGGTAATAACATACCAATACTAGGAGAATCTGTAGTGGTGAGAAGTTATGTATCTGGAGTCTGAAGCCTTGATGTAACGTGCTGACTAGAAGTTTGAGCCATCCCTTCGAGAAAACCCAGTATCCAAACCAAAACTTCCTGAACCACAGAGATAACAATGAAGCCTGACGGTGCTTGTGCTGAACTCACCATTCTATTCCAACTAATCCATTAATAAGAGAAACCCCTGATACCAAAGATGTGAACCTAGCATGGCTCCTGGCTGAATCCAATAAATGTTCTCTTCCTCTACCTCATCCACTATCGTAAGCTATGACCCTAGCAGCTAGCTCGGGTGTCTCTCCTCTGGATCTTCCTAAATATATCCTCATTATCTGGTAAAGAAGAATAGAAAGAGTCGTACACCAATTTAGATTGCCAAATACCAATTGAAATCAAGTAATCGCACGAAAGAAAGAAGAAATTGAGTTTTCCTAGTGCCTTGTAGCCTCTCAAAGAGAAGTACAAACGTCTTTGCTATTTCGCAAGACTCTACTAGACATTTTCTTGTACGACGAGATTGACGAATCTAGGGCTCTGATACCAACTCTGTCATGATTCAAATGGTCATGAATGGAACCCACACTAACCCTTCGGTGGGAGAACCATCTAACCCCAAACTTAACCCAATCATTTAACCAATTTGAGATGGAATAATAACAAAACCAACTTCAATTAACCGGAAATAGTCAAAAACTAGTAAAAACATAAGTGAGAAAAATCTAATTATTTATTACATTCCCTAAGACCCGAAAATCATCGTACAAGAACTCTAAAATACTCAAATGTCTAAGAATTCCAAAATATTAGTAAAATAAATAAGAGTTTCATCATTCGAAGGAAGGAAAATGACCCAAGTGAAAATCCATAACAGCCTGAAGATGTAGTGCTCACCCTTGGATCGAAAATTAGTTGTCCTGGCTAGAGATGAGATCGTGTTGGAGCCTTTGAATCATGATTTGCACTCAACAAAAGAAGAGCACAAGGTAGTATCAGTACAAACCATTATGTACTGGTAGGAATCATAGGTCTACCCAATTTAGAACAAGTATACAGTTGAATCAAACAACAAGTAGACAGGACTTCAACACTTAGCAAGTAGTTCAGTCAATAATAATCACCTCAAGTCAAGCCAAACAAGGTCTGTAACAATTCATATAAGTCACTGAATATTATCATACAATTCAAGTACTCACACTCTCTGCAATCATATCTCATGGGGATCTGTGTCCATCTCACTTTCACAACCGTAGCTCAGTACCCTTAATTTCATCTCAATACACTGTTCAAACCCATCATATTAAACAAAGGTAAATGTAACTGTAAATGTATACACACATGCAAAAGGGGCTTATGTATGTGGCAGGTATAATATCACATAATCAACAACATAGATAATCAAGTAGTCACCACTATCAGGTAATTAATCTCAAATCAGACATATCAGGTGTCAACAATCAAGGACTCAAAGGTCACCAAACACAGACATATTAAGTCTTAAGAAACCTGTAATTATAAGCAGTCACAGCATAAAAATGGATCTTGCCCACACTGAATTCACAGTTATTCAATCTTTGTATCTCATTACTCTTACTTCAAGTAGGACAACTCATAAATAAACTCTCAATTGTACACACATACTAAGGGACTTATTTCTGCAAAACTAGTCATGACCTGTAGGGGATGCACCAGGGTCCATATACTCATCGAAACCATTTTGCATCAACACCAATAACACTTGCCAGAACCATTTCCCATCGGCATAATACCATTCATCGAAACCATTTTCCATCAGTATAATACCACTTGTTAGAACAATTTCTCATCGGCATAATACCACTCAACAGAATTATTTTCTATCAACATAAAATAAGAATATGAATCTCACTATAACTCAATGGAGATAACAACCAATAGCTATCATACAATAATAAGAGTGATATGAATATGTATGATCAAGTATATACAATGAGTTTATCAAACTATGATTCCTATATCTCTCAGGTTATAACCCAGTGCACCAATAATCACAAGTACAATTTACTATCACAATTGCTTCCATCAAATTATTCATGCATTATCTTATTTATTCAAGCATTAACAAGATCACAATCATCAACTCAAGTATGTCCAAAGACCAATCAATAAGTTATTTAATTCAAAGCATATAAATACTAAATCAAGTCTCAATTCCAATTAAACCGTAATCTACCTCGAGTGAAGAATTCTTAACCACGAGTTACCTTACAGTAGCCTTTCCCTTCCTCAATGCTTTAAAGCATTCAAAGTCTATACACAATAATTACAAGAGTAATTAGTCATTTACTCTTTTATTTTAGGCCTTAGGAATTTAACCCACTAACTCGACCCTTATTCAAGGTCTGTAGAATTCCTCAAGGCTTAATTAACCACTTACTAGCCCCACATTATTCATATGATTAACATTCAAGGGGTTTCAAATCAAATTTCCCCTTTTTAAGCCATTTTTATGCTAAAGGTCACACATGTATGGAATCCAAGGTTCCCAATTCATCCTAATCATATTTAGAACTATAAAATTCATGCTAGAAAGTATTAATTAATATCTTAAGATCCAGTCTAGGTGAATTTACACCTACCCATATGATTTTTCCCACTTTTCCATACTTTTAGGGCTCTAAATCCATAATTCCATCATTAATCCTCATTCCTATGATTCTACAATCAAAAAGAAATTAAACATTGATAAGAGGAATAAATTAATCACCTTAATGGAGGAAAATTGCCTAGCCCAAGAGGAAAATCCTCACCCAGCAATTCTAGAATGAGACTTTGAGTTTTGAAAAATAAAATTCTAAAAATCAAACTTAATAAGCAAATTGCCTTCTGTCTTTCACTACAACGGTCCTTTTCTCACTACACCTAGACCACTGTGGCGAGACTTGGCTAGCTACGATGATCTCTAATGACTCATCAAGATTTCTATGGCAGAACTTATCTGCTTCGACAGACTCGCTACAATGAAAATTTCTTTGTTGCAGTGATGCCAAAAATAGAACCTCAGAAACTCGCCCAAAACTCTCCATTTCACAACATAACCTTGATTTCTAGACATCACAGATCAATCTCAACATGGTAACCACCATAACCAGAGTTCTATGAACCCGTTTACCATCTCAAAACTTTCTTTGGGACTCTATACTACTTGTTTATTTGTAATTGGACACCACACTACCAAGTATTACACCACGAGACACAAACCATCTCTAAAGCACATAATACTAGAATCTCGTCAAAATTCACCCTAGCTTGAGATTTTATCAACTCTCATCTTAGGGAATATTCTAGCTAGGTACTTACATCCTAACATCACTATAACAATAGAACAGTTCATTACAAAAGATACCTGAGCTGACTGCTCAGGTCTAGAGATGAGGAGCAACACCATACAGGAGCAGAGCCTAGACTGCTAATCAGGTTCAATATAGGTATGAGTCTCTTGAACATCTAGAAGACGATAACAAGATAGCAGAAAAGGCAGCAACACCATTTCAAGAAGGTGTTGCGCCTACTCTAGCTTTATGAAATGTGCTAGCTCATGTATTGACTTTGCTGAGTGGGTTGGCTGGGAACGAGGTGACACCTGTAGATCCGATAGTTCAGCAGCCAGGGGTGTGCAGCATGCTACTATCGTGGCTCTACAAATGGATGAGGTTTCTGAGGTATGTATATTTCTGAGATCGATGACTGGACCGAAGGTTTACTAAGATAAAATCTTCAGTCTTTTATGGTACTGAGTCTGAGGATACATGTGAGTTCATTATTGACTATCATGAGAGGCTCCACAAAATGGGGGAAGTAGAGAGGTACTGTGTTGAGTTTGTTACTTTTTAGCTGTTTGGGGATGCTAAGTTATGGTGGAAAGATTTTGTGGAGTGTAGGACAGCTAGGCCACCTCCACTGTCCTGGACTCAGTTTTACTCTGTCTTTTTAGAGAAGTATGTTCCCTATACCTTGAGAGATAGAAGACGTGATGAGTTCACCAACATTGAGCAGGCTAGTTTGTCTGTTGCAGCCTATGAGGCTCGATTTTACTCACTATCTAGGTATTCCTTACAATTGTGTCTACATACTTTAATATGGGTCTGGATATGATTTTTAATTTACTTGATGTTTATGTTCATGTTTCTACTCCTATTAGTGATTTGGTAATTGTAGATAGAGTCTACCGTTCATGTATTATAACATTCATGGGGTATAAAACATGGGTAGACTTGGTGATTTTAAATATGGTTGACTTTGATGTCATTCTGGGGATGAGTTGGTTATCTCTGTATCATGCAAATTTAGACTATCATGCTAAAACAATTACTATAGCTATGTCAGGTATGTCTAGATTTGAGTGAAAGGGTAATTGTAGTCATGTTCCTAAGAAGATACTCCCTCCGTCCCATTTTATGTGGCACAGTTTACTTTTTAGTCCGTCCCAAAAAGAATGTCACCTTTCTATAATTAGAATAATTTTCACTTTGAAATTCCTCTTTTACCCTTAATGAAATGATTTACAACCACACAAATGTTCAAGGATTATTTTGGACCACAAGTTTTAAAAGTCTTTTTTTCTCTTAAATATCGTGCCAAGTCAAAGTATGCCACATAAAATAGGATGGAGGGAGTAATATTTTTCATTCATGCTAAGAAGTTAGTAGAGATAGGGTGTCTGGCCTTTTTGGCACACCTTCAGGATACTAGTGCAAAGGTTCCATCCATTGGGGCAGTCCCTATAGTGTGTGAGTTCTTGGAAGTATTTCCCAATGGATTTACTTGGCATGCCACAAGACCGTGATATTGATTTTGGAACTGACTTAGAGCCGTAGACTCATCCTATTTCTATTTTGTCATATTGAATGGCACCGACTGAGCTAAGAGAATTAAAAGTACAGTTGCAGGATCTTCTTAGTAAGGGATTTATTCGTCTGAGTGCCTTCCTGTAGGGTGCTCCTGTGTTATTTGTAAAAAATAATGATGGGAGTATGCGAATGTGCATCGATTACTATCAGTTGAACAAAGTTACTATCCAGAATAAGTATCCTCTCCCCCGTATAGATGACTTATTTAATCATCTTCAGGGTACCTTAGTCTTCTTTAAGATTGACTTGAGGTCAGGGTATCATCAATTGAATATTCGGGCTGAGGATATTCCTAAGATAACTTTCCAGACCAGGTATGGGCACTGTGATTTTTTGGTTATCTCTTTTGGGCTTACTAATTCCCCAGTTGCTTTCATGAGTTTGACGAATGGTATATTTAAGGCACATCATATTCATTTGTGATGGTTTTTATTAATGATAAACTGGTGTATTCGAGGAGTGAGAAAGAGCATAAGAATCATTTAAAAATTATTTTGGGGTTGTTGAAAAAGAAGCAATAATATACTAAGTTCTCTAAATATGAGTTTTGGTTGACATCTGTGTCCTTCTTGGGGAATGTGGTTTAGAAGGAAGTGATTATGGTTGATCCACAGAGGGTGGAGGCAGTTAAGAGTTGGGCTAGGCCCACTTTAATGATAAAGATCTGTAGTTTTGTGGGGATGGCTAGCTACTATCGCCAGTTTGTGAAGGAGTTTGATTCTATTTTCCTCTTAGTTGACCCATTTAACTCAAAAGGATATGCCATTTCAGTAGTCAGATAAATATGAGGAGAGCTGAAAGCTCACGACTCTATTGACCATAGCTCCCATCCTAGTATTGCCTGTGAAGGGTAAGGATTTTGTATATTATTATGATGCTTTGCATTCTGGTTTGGGTGTTGTTTTGATGTAGGATAAGAAGTTCATTGCGTATAATTCTAGAAAATTGAAGGTGCATGAAAAGAACTATCATACGTATGACTTAGAGTTGGAAGCAGTGTTTGCTCTAAATATTTGGAGGTACTATCTCTATGATATCCGTTGGAGATATTTACTGATCACGCAGTTTGCAACATGTGTTTACTCAGAAATATCTTAACTTGAGGCAGCAGAGATGGATGGATCTGCTCAAGGATTATGATGTTACTATTTTATACGATCCGGTAAGACCAATGTGGTAGCTGATGCACTGAGTAGGATGTCCGAGAGTATGGGTAGCTTGACTTATTTGGAGGCTACAAAGCGTCTGTTGGCTAAAAAGGTTCAAACTCTGGCTAGCAATTTTATGAGACTTGAGGTGTTCGAATTTGGTAGAGTATTGTCCTGTGTAGAGGCAAGATCATTATTTCTAGAGTAGATTAAGGACATACAGTTTGAGGATGCTAAGTTGAGCAAGATCCATGTTAAAGTCTTGCAGGGAGAGGCCAAGGAGGCCTTGATTGATGATGAGGGTGTCTTAAGGATGAGGGTGTTTTCATCCTCTGACTGATGGGCAGTCTAAGCGGATGATTTATATTTTGGAGGATATGTTTCGCACTTATGTGATAGACTTTGGAGGTCATTGGGACCAATTTTTGCCATTGACAGAGTTCGCTTGTAATAATAGTTATTACTCAAGCATTGATATGGCTCCATTTGAGGCTCTCTATGGGAGGAGATATAAATCTCCTATTGGTTAATTTGATTCCCTTGAGGTGAGATCATGGGGTACTAATATTTTGAGGGAGACGTTGGAGAAGGTCAAGATAATTCAGGACAAGCTCTTGGCAGCCCAGAGTAGGCAGAAAGAGTATGCGAATTGAAAGGCTCGGGACATGAAATTCATAGTAGAAGAGCAAGTTTTGCTCAAGGTCTCACCCATTAATTGAGATCCTTAGATGTGTGGGGGAGGTAGCTTATGAATTGGATTTACCTCCAGGTTTATCGGGAGTTCTCCCGGTGTTTCATGTTTTGATGCTAAAAAATATCATGGTGATGGTTATTATATTATTCCCTATGATTCGGTCTTGTTTGATAAGAATATGTTTTATGAAAAGGAGCATGTGGCTATCTTAGATAGAGAGATCCACAAGCTAAGATCCAAAGAGATTTTGTCTGTAAAGGTCCGATGAAAGAACCGTCCTGTGGAGGAGGCCACTTGGGAGACCGAATTAGACATGTGTAGCCAGTATCCGCAGCTTTATGCCAAGTCAGGTAATTCTTCCCTTGTTTCTCTTTTTGTCTTTTTGGAGATGAAATTTTTTTTAATTGGTATCTGATATAATAACCCATCTAGACAATATGGGGTGAATAGCGCCATAGTACCCTTGTTAGAGTCTCCGTAGGGAATTGAGCTAATAAGAACTCAAAAATGGGGAGGTTTAAAACTGAAAACTCTTGTGTAATCATAATGAATTGTGCTTGTTATGTTGTGTGGTGTTCTATTAGGGGGTGACCTAGTGAACTATACATCCATTGAAAATTCTGGGAGAAGAAGTAAGTTTGTAGCAAGATTTTACAGTGATTGATGCAACTGGTTTGTGTTGTGATATCTTAAAATTGAGATTTGTATTGTGAAATGAGGCTTAGTTCAAATTTTACTGAGATTCCAGTTAAGAGACACCACTACAGTGGTGGGGTTTTTGCTGTAACGAGACTGTCATAGCGGTCGGAGATTCGCTATAGCGAGGGTTAGCGAGAATGTGAGGACTCGCCATAGTAAGGCCTTGGTCGTTATAGCGAGTTCGTTGCAGCAAAGGTGCGACCGCTGCAGCGAACAACGCGAGGTAGAATACGCATTTTAAGTCAGTTATTTTGAGTTTCTCCCTCATACCTCTAAGAACTCGTTCCATAACTCTACATAGGTGATTTTTCCAAGACTAGGACTATTTTCTCTTTGAGGTAAGTTTTCTCCGTCAACTATCCCATCTAGTAAGTTTTAAACACCCTAGAATCAAAGTGGATAACTTTAATGGTGGATTATGGGTTAGAACTTTAGAACTATGAAAATCATGGGAAAAACTTATGGGTGAATGTAATTATCCTTTATTTTTCTTCTAAGTTATTAATTAATACTTCTTAGGATTGAATTGATGTTCTAATTTATGATATTGGTATTTTTGGGATCTAGAGTCCAATTAAAATGAGATTTTTAGCATGAAAACTATCTATAAGGAGTGAATGGGGTAAAAACTCCATGAATTTGGATAATGTTATTATTGAGGAACTAGACTACGATGAATTAGTCCTTCGGTAATATTTTAAATCTTTATAAAGGATAGAATTAAGTGGATTTGAATTCCCAAAGCTATTGTTTGAAGAGTAGTTGATTAAATACTCTTGCATTTATTTATTTTAGACTTTGATCATTCTGGGGCACTGAGAAAAAGGAAGGATCACGTGAAATAGCTAGCTTGTACAAGTTCTTTACTTGAGGTAGTTATAGTTTATTTGGAGTTACACTTTGATTAGTCCCTTCTATGTGTTATGAGTTGATAAAGAATATTTGATTGGTCTTTGGACATAGACTATGATTGATATTATTGGTTTGGCAATGCCTGTATGAATAAGCTGTTAAATTGTTGAGGTCTGTCCCAAAATGACTTGTGATTGTGGTGTGCACTATTAATATTCATAGTGTACTTGTCTTGATTATCCTGAGAGATAACTGAATAGAGAACATACAAAGATATGTTGAAAAAAGTGAATATATATATTATTATGATCATGAGTGGATCAAGTTCGATGTGAGCTTATGGATGAGCGATTATGTGATGGATCGACTAGCACAGCGGTGTGGTACATGAACACCTAGGGTCCTCTGCAGGTCATGACTAGTTGGGCAAGATAAAAGTCCCTTTAGCATGTGTATACAGATAAGTGACAAATGTGAGTTCGGATATGGTACAGAGTGAGACTGATGAGATACAGAGGCTATACAGTTGTTAATCATGTGGACATAATTCCATAATTGTGTTGTGACTGCTTTATAATTGCAGAGTTTTGTGATGACTAGTATGTCTGTTTTGATGACTTATATGTCCAGTATTGATCGACATCGATATGTCTGAGTTTAGGCCATTTGCTTAATTGTTGACTACTTGATTCCCTGAGTTACTTGGTTATGTGTTGTTATACCAATCTACTTGTTTTATTTGATTTTATAATATATACTTATTACTAATCTGAGTTGGCCTATGATGCCTACCAGTATTTAGTGTTTGTACTGATGCTACTCCTGCACTTTTTTCTTTGAGCGCAGACTGTGAGTGAAAATCTTCTACGCAACCTCGTATCTAGCGTAACTAGTTGACCGATATGAGGGTGAGCTACTCCTATCCAGGCTGCCGCAGACCTTCTTTGGGACAGTCTATTTCTTTTCAGACATTGTTTGTTTGATTTATTTTGTTACTCTTAGACATTGTTAGTTAGAGTCCTTGTACAGTGACTTTCGAATCTTGGGGACTTTAATAGTTAGATTTACGCACGTTAATCTTATTTGTGGTTGAAACTTTTATTTCATATCTTGAATGCTTTAGAATGTGTCAAACAAATTTATAAGTGTTTGAATTAGTTGCTAAGTTATGATTTACCCACCAGAGGGTTAGTGTGAATATCAATCACGATGGTTTGGATCATAGACAATAAATTATACTAAATATTCTTGTAATATGAATCAACTGTAAACATAACCCATGCACTTTATAATTAAACTTTTCTCCTCCAATATTATGACAATCCTACACAAACTGGACATAAATATCGAAAAAACTGTAAAATAGAACTGAACTAGACTAATTTGTTTCTTTGGTCCAAGTTCGGTATTTTCTCCAAAAGTTTAGTACTTCGATTTGGTGTTTGATTTAAGGGTCGCGGTTCTTTGGTGCACCAAAAAATTAAACTTTTATCAAAAAAAAATTAAAAAATATTTTAAATTACTAATACTCATATTTGGGCCCAAAACATGTCACAACTCAAGCTCATATCCCTAATTTAATCCAATTTCTAGCAGTCGTCCAACCTAGCCCTATTAGGTTTAGTTGCCCTGATTCTAATTCCAATTTTCTCTTGAATACCTTTGAACTCCAAAGCAGCAGCCATAGTCTGCAGACCTAAGAAAAACAAGTGAGAACTAAGAGTGAGACCTATGCAGTAATTATGTTTGCTGCTATGTATGTTGGCATGATGTACATCATTTTATATATGTTTGTCACACATTTAAATATTTAAAGTTTTTTAGTGAATAATTTGATCTTCATTTTTTTTTTACTCATTTGCATTGAAAACCTCGTTTTTGAAATACCTAATCAAATCAAACTGCAGTTGAAAAAAATTGATTCAAATTAGTACAATACACACTTTTCCAAAAATAAAAACTGAAGAACTGAAGGACTGAACGTCCACTCCTACAAACAATAGTTTTACTGAAATTTCATTTTATAAGAATGGCATTCAGTTTTTGAAACATACAAGGTATATCAATAGCAAAAATGCATAAAAGTAATCACATAAGGGATGATTGCGAAAAATACGCCCAAAACATTACGTTGCACTTAGGTGGCTAAGTTTTTAAGTTTTCATTCACATAGTCTACTATTTTCTTACATCAGTGTTTTAAGAAAATCCGATATACAACATTATACACCCGATATTGAACGTTAAACACAAACTATATTTTTTTAAATTTTACAACAATGTTTAAAAGCTCAATATATAATATTATACATAACTATAAGAGGTGTTTAGACACTCATATCCAATATTATACAATATTATATAAAAAGCTGACTTTGTCTTCTTTCTTGAATTCAAGCATTAGAACCATCCAAAACACCTCAAAATCTACACCAAATCACACTAAATTTCGTATTTAGGCTCCTAAATACGTACCCGATCTTTTGCAATAATACCACTCGAAACGGAGCTTACGAAAATTCAATTTTCAAAGTTTGAAGTTTCGATCTTCAACAATGGCCGCCTATGGAGGTTTTGCTTCATATTCACATTCTCGGCCTTAAATCAATGGATAATCACGTTTTCAGCTTTAAACAACATTGTCCAACAAATTCTATTCAACTAATTCGAACACCTCAAACCAAAGCAACTTTGTATTTGCATTAGTAGCACCTCAAGTTCTTCCAACAAATATCTCTTTATATATGTGTGTTCCTGTCTTCATTTGAATTAAAAAAATGTAGTAATACTGTCCAGATTTGATCAATTTTTTAAGAGAAATTTAAAAATATGAGCTCATTTTGACAATATACTCCAATCAGTTATATTTTCACGTAATTATTCCATCATAAAATATCTGGTTTATGGAGTTTAAGAATTTGTGCATAAATTTGGTCTTTCTTTTTGTTTATTCTCTCTAAACGGTTCTCGATAGATCTAATGTCCTTTGTAATAACTTGCATTTTTTGTTTAAGCCTCTCCACATTGGCATTGGTCGTCCTTTCCATAGAATGTGTTTGGTTGAGGAGAACCTGCAAAATTATGGAAGCCAAGATATTTATGTACATTAGCTAAACTATTAGTAACACATCTACCGTTAATTATGTATGTACATTAACACAGATTAGATATTTATGTACATTAGCTTACATTACTAAAACTTGAATATCCTTTTATCTATACCAACAAAATTATAAAAATTATACCTTGATTTTTTAAAATGATAACTATTTCAGACCATTTATTTTTGGGATAATTTCAAAAAAGTACACTTAGTAAATATACATTGCAATTTCGTGGCCAAAAAAGTACATTAAATTTTATAGCCAAATTTGAATTTGGTCATAAGTGTAAAGTAACTTTTTTGTATAACATGTCTATATTTGTATATTATTGTATATTATTTTATATACAATACAGTTTTTTTTATTTTGGTGATTTGATTATCTCCCCAATCTATACAAACTTATACAATCTAAATATGTTGTATAATTATGTATATATAATGTTTAAACAATGGAGAGGAAGAAGAAAATCACTGAAATAAAAAAAATTGTACTGTATATACAACAATATACAATACAATATACAAATATATACAACAAAACGTACTTCATCTTCTTCCTCGAATTGAAGCACCAAATTCATTCAAAAACACCTAAAAACTACACCAAATCATCCAAATTTTCACATTTATGCTCCTCAATTCATAACCAATCTTTTGCAATCATACCCACTCGAAGCAAAACTTATTTACGAAAATTTAATTTTCAAATTTTGAAGCTTGGAGCTTCAATAATGACTGAACATCCAAAATATTCATGCTATAACTGTGAAATTGTAATGTAAATTTGTTATATGTTTGGTGTACGAATTTTGTAGACCCATATTTCCTTAAATGTTCATTAGTTGTAGCAATATGAACAACTATGAAGATTGGATTGTGTGTGTGAGAGAGAGAGTAAAATTTGGCTAAAGATGTAAAATAACTTTCTTTTTCTATAGACATTAGGCCATTTTTTGTAAGAGCTTAAAAAGTTGGTCATATTTTACAATGCAAGGTTATCACATACACTTTTATGTAATTTTTCCTTTATTTTTAGTAAGTATGACAAGTAAAGTGGTATGGAGAGAATACCTTATTGTAAACCAATTTGGCATCTTTAGCACTTTCAATGTCTTTTCTTGTCTTTAATGCTGTTGTTATCTCCCGAAAAATCTTCTTCTCATCTGCTACACAGTTACTCCCGTGTCTTGTCTTGCAATACAAAGTCTTAATCTGTAATTAACAAAATATTAATGATCAGTTATAACACAAAAAACAATTTTTTGGCCTTAATGACTTAATTTGAAAACATCTTCCTAATTCAAACAAAATTTGATAGAGGTATAAAAACACCCCAATTTGTAAAAGAATACCACCATTAACATTTCCCCCAATATATCTTTTGCGTTTGTGAACTTAGCAAACAATGGTCGGGAGTTTGACAGATTAGGCTCCTCTCTGGTGAGCCTTCTCTCCATTTCCCTTGGTAATTCGCTTGATTTTTACACGTGACATCTACTAAATCAAGCTAGTACTATTTATTTTATTAGTCCATCACAATCACACAGAGTACTCGGTCTCATTTGTTTGTATTTGATGGAAGTCTGAATCTGAATGGTTTATATTTTAGGTCATTAAGTACATTTGTTTTTATTAAGATTTAATCACTTAATTCGTTTGAATATGTCTTAATCATTAAGATCTTGAACAAAATTTTAATATAATTAAGAGATATTACTCTATTCATAATCATCAGTCATCATCACTAACCACAATTACTGTCACCAACCACCATCTACCACCACTGACAACCACCTATATCATCACAACCATCACTGACAACCACCACCAACCACCTCTATTATCACAACCATCACTAGCAACAATTATCGCAGTCAACCACTACTGTCATTTGCTACCACACCTACAACCTCCATCATTGTGTAATTATATTTACTGCCGTCACCACAGCCACCTCCACTAGAACTGCTACCAACTACTACTAACATCGTCAACCACCACATATTCTTCAGCCACCACCATTAACATCGTCAACTACTAACATCAACCAACATCACCATCAAAACCATCACTCTCAAACACCATTATCACACCAGTCACTTCAACACCAACCACCTCGACTATCACAATTATCACCACTACCATTACTAGCCACTAATACCAACTATTAACATCACCACCATCACTACAAACCATCTTCGTCATCACTAACTAACATAAATATTTTAATTTTTTATCAAATAATAATTTTATTTATCAAGTTTATATTTGTTCTAATATTTAATTACTTTTTTAGTTAAATTATTTATTTATTATGTTTATAAATAAATAAATTATATATATTCAGATATGAAAGCAAACAGTTTTAATAATTCAAAATTCAAATCTAGAGACAAAATCTTGATCATTCAGATTCAAATATCTTAATCTTAATAAAAACAAATAAGGCCTAGTCCCTCTCTCCCTCCCAACTAATCAAGTGAACCATAACCTCCGACAAGCATCCTGTGATTATGTTCATATGCAACCAAATGAACTTTCAATTTATAATTAAAAATCATATGAATGGAGTTAATAATAAAAAATGGTAGCCCGATATATGAAACATTTCATGTTCACGAAGGATTTGAGCAAGAATCGCACCCAAAAGGGTGTGATATCGACAACTTGCCTCAACACAAGCATTAGTGGCTATTCCACAACTTGAACTTGTTTACTCTTAAAACGGTACAGTTAAATTTGTACACGTGATTTAAAAATATACGAGTTAAATTGATCAAATAATAAAATTATAATGACTAACTTGTAAGAAATGAACAATAAACAAATAATTGAACAATATAATAAAATTATAATGACTAACTTCTAAGAAATGAACAATAAACAAATAATTGAACAATATGAATCGAAATATAAGATAGTTACACAAAACTCTGAGGTGTTGGACTAGCAACAACATCAGAAAATATAATTGTCTCCGGCTTATTTAGCAGCAAGATCGTGCATGAGAAATTATCGAGTATCATATGATGTGTTTAGTCGAAGTCTAAGACCGTGACAAAAAGTAGAAAAAATAATGGAAAATTGGCTTAGAAGCAAAAGAATAGTAAATATTGGAAGCTTACCGACAGAGGTTCATTCGGTTTTTCTTCACTTGTACTGTAGAAATCCAAGAAAGTTTGTTCTGTAAATTCAAATTTCCTTGTTCTTGACTCATATGAATATGCGAAGGGTAGTAGACTTCTTATTTTTTCACCTAATTTGTCTCTGTCGAGCTGCATATAATAGGGAATAGAGGGACCAGACCCAAAATGAAAAAAACTGGTAAAAAAATTAAATATATATAACAGCTACAGATAAAGAGAATAAAAGTTATAGTCACACAATAATGAGTAATTAATAAAAATTATACAAGTAACTCCAACAGTACTGATTGAAGTGAATCATCAATGTGTATTAGTGGGAAAATAAAAACAGAATTTGTCACTTTGAGAAATAAGAAGATAATTCAGTGATAGATCACTATTCTCAATGGTCTAATTCCCACCAAAAGTGAAATTCTACCTGTTTGGTTGATCATGTTTTTTTTTTCGCTTTAATTGAAAATCAGCGTTTGACCATGAAAATTCTAAATATAACTTGAAATTGTATTTGAAATTTAAAAAATAGCCAAAAATCTATTTTCACTTTTTAAATCTTTTTTTTAAAAAAAAAAACTAAATTTTTATTTTTATAAAATAACATCATTTAAATTATATTTCATGTTTAAATCATATTTTATATTTTTAAAAATACATTTAAATTCTAAACACAACACCAATAAGGCTTAATTAAATTGCATATAATAGTTTATGGATTATAAATCACCTACTCCCTCCATTTCAAATTGATTGATTTATTTTGACTTGACACGAAGTTTAGGAAAATAAAGAAGATTTTTGAATCTTGTGTCTTAAATTAAAGATGTGTGGAATGTACCAAAATGTCCTTTAACCTTGTGGTCTTAAACATGTCATGTGAAAAGTTAAAATTAAAAAGTATAGACTAAAATAGAAAGTAGGTCATGAAACGGAGGGAGTAGTATATTTTATGAGTAAGGATTAATAAACATGACCAACAAGGTAAGTTAGTACGGTGAGAATTGAAGAAAAATAAAAGAGATAAAATTGAAAAGCATATATAGTTTACCTTTCTGTCTTGTAACTTGTCATAAATCTTAGCTCGAGCTTGGTTTTCCTTGCCTATCAAAGTTATAGCTCTTTCTATTTGACGACTTTTGAAAGCCTCGTTGCAAGTGCTTGATGCCATCTGAAAGTAGAGATCAAATTTCTGGATGTGGAGATAACGATGAGTACTGATTCTTTGTTGAAAATATACTCCCTCCGTTCCTTTTTAGTTGTCATGATTTCTATTTTGAGAGTCAAACAATATCAAGTTTGACCAATATTTTAACATGTATTTTTTTATCTTATTGATATAAGAAAAATTACAACTTATAGTATTTTTCGTATAGTTTTTTAATATCTAAATTTTAATTTAAAAATATTAAGTTAATCTAATCTAATTGAGCTTTGAAAATTTATCAAATTGACTCTCGAGAAACGCAACATGCCAACTAAAAAGGAACGGAGGGAGTATTAAACAAGGATCTTGGGCCTCACGTCAAGAAAGTCAACTCCAATTTCCTACTTTATTTTCATTTTTCAAATTTCCTTATTTCTAGACTAAGGGCTCGTTTGTTTCCCACATAAAGTTATCCCACAATATTGTTTATTTTGAGATTATAATTTTAGGACTAATTTATCCTATATGAGAGATGAGATAAAATAAAAAGAAGAATCCATTAATTATGAAGGGAAAAAATAATCATATACAGCCCTTTAACTATGGCTATAAGAGTATTTATCACTTTTAACATGTATAACTGAATTACAAAGTATATCTTGATCTTTATTGTTTCACCTATTTTGAACTAGTCAAAATAGTTCACAACTTTATGCCTCTTTTTTCTAGTTTGTAAAAGGTTCAAATCATCTCTAATTTTAAAAATTTATTAAGAAATTTATATGCTTTGCAAATGCATAACACTTATAGTCTGTTAATTAAATCAGTGAAATTCTAAATATGAGTTTTATTAATTTTGAGAAAAAATGTTAGACATTTTTCAGAATCATCCTAGGATAGCTCTTAAACTTATTAGTCAAAGTATACTAAAAGGAATCATCTTTTATTTTTTTTAATTAAAATTGCCAAAAATGGCCAAATTGTTTTAAAAATAGGTGAATGACATGTGGCTTAGATGGGACCCATCCACTGTAGCAAATTTCCTTGCCCAAGCTGCTAACCTTGGTGCCCAAGTATTACTGTAGCAATAATAGTGGCCAAGTAATTATTTTATTATTAATTTACTATTTACTACTATATAGAGATGGGAATGAGGAGCTTAGGGTCAGAACTCCTCATTCCCATTTTGCCCTTCTACTTTTAAAAAATGACTATTAATATTTATTTTAGGCCTATGATTTTTGCTTTCTTTTCAAGTTATGGGTTTCATTATAAGCTTTTGTGGTTATGCAATTAAAAAGCATGTGTGAGCAAAAAAGATAAAATTAATTTTAAAAAATAAAAACTTTAATTTTTGATAATTATATAAAAAGTACTATAAATCACAATAAGTCAGAACTCTTCATTCCCATACATAGAGTAAAAATAGAGCAGCTTAAGGTCAGACACAAAATTGACCGCTTTCCCTTTCTTCTTTTGTAGAATTACATTAATTAATTTTTTTTAATAATTTATATATTCAAAAATTACGTAATATAAGTATCATAAATCATAATAATTAATTAAAATATTTTAAAATATATAAAAGAATTAGTTTACTCTCGAAATTTATCAGTGCCACATAAATTGGGATAGATGAAGTAATATGAAAATGATGTAAAATTTACTATAAATCACGATAATTAATAATTTAAGATATTTAAGTGAGATAAAAAAATTGATTAATTCTCAAAATTCTATCAACGCCACATAAATTGGAGCAAAGAGAGTAACATATATTATTTGAAATAATGTTGAAAGTACTATAAATCATAGTAACTAACAACTTAAAATATCTAAACATTATATAAAATATTTGGTTCATGACTTTTCAAATTACATCAACGCCACATAAATTGGGACAAAGCTTAGGATCAAGAGGAAAATTGATCGTTTTGCCTTTCTTCTTTTATATAATTACATTAATTAAAAAAAAAATTTTTTAAAATAATTCATATATTTGAAAATTACGTAATAAGTACAATAAATCACAATAATTACTAACTTAAAATATTTAAAATATATAAAAAAAAATTAGTTGACTCTCAAAATTTATCAATGCCATATAAATTGCGATAGATGAAGTAATATGAAAATAATGTAAAAAGTACTATAAATCATGATAATTAACAACTTATGATATTTAAAACAGATAATTTTTTTTGGTTGATTCTCAAAATTCTATCAACTCCACATAAATTGGAGTAGATGGAGTAATATATATTATTTAAAATTATGTAAAAAGTATTATAAATTATAATCATTAATAATTTAAAATATCTAAAAACTATATAAAAAATTTGGTTGACTCTCCAAATTATATCAATGGCATATAAATTGGGATAGAGAAAGTAAAATATATTATCAAAAGATTATAAAAAAACTACTATAAATCACAACAATTAACAACTTAAGATATTTAAAAATCATACAAAATTTTAGGACAGAAAAAATAATATATATTGGGCCCGTGCTTGCACGGGCTATCGGTAACTAGTAATATATAGAGAAGAAAATGTGAGCGGCTTAGGGTCAGAAAGGAAATTGACTACTTTGGCCTTCTTTTTTTTTGTAAAATTATATTAATTTAAAAAGTTTTTTAATATTTATATATTTAAAAATTACGTAATAAGTACTATAAATCATAATAATTAATAATTTAAAATATTTAAAAAATATAAAAAAAAATTGATTGACTCTCAAAATTTATCAGTCGAATCTTTCCTTAAACAAAATTTAGAATCAGATCTAAACGAACTCGGAACAGACCGTTGAGAAGCGATTCAGTAATTAAAGCTTCATGACTCCATTTTGGTTCTTAAAGTTCCCTTGATATATCAGCTAATGAGAAAGATATTAGACAACCCTCCCCTTTTCTTTTTCACAAATTTCACGAATAGGAAGTTTCGAATTCAATTTGAATATTATAAAGGATTACCATATATAACACAAAATTTCTCCACCTATTCTTTCTAGTCGAGCCTCTCGGTGCCACAAAAATTGGGACGGTGAAAGTAACATGAAAATAACGTAAAAAGTACTATAAATCACGATAATTAACAACTTAAAATATTTAAAAGACATAAATTTTTTGATTGATTCTCAAAATTCTATCAACGCCACATAAATTGAAGCAGGAGGAGTAACATATACTATTTGAAAATTATATAGAAAGTACTATAAATCACGATAATTAACAACTTAAAATATTTAAAAACTATATAAAAATTTGGTTAACTCTCCAAATTCCATCAGCACCACATAAATTGAGACAAATAAAATAACATATATTATCTGAAAATTATGTAAAAGGTACTATAAATCACAATAAATAACAATTTAAAATATTTAGAAATCACACAATTTTTTTATTGAATTTTCAAATTCATATGTGTGACATAAATTGAGACAAAGAAAGTAACATATATTGGGCGCATGCTTGTGCAGGCTATTGTATCTAGTTGACTTATAAATAGCCACTTCAATGTATTGAGAAAGATATGAACAAAATGAAGAAAAGTTACTACTACACACTCTCTTTCTTCTTGCTTTTAATTTTACTTATTTTATGGTTCTCTCGTTCTCTGCTCTTGTTATTTTATTACACTATCTTTATTTTATAATACATTATCAGTAGTAGACTCTAATCTTTAAAGTTCAAATTATATTTTAATCTCTTCTATCTTGAGGTATAGTTACTACTCCATATCATTTTTCTTCATAATACCTATATGTTAACATATATATGGAGTAACAGAAAAGTTTAATACTTTTTGTCCACATGAGATAGTTCTTTATGTTATTGTTTAGAGAAGAGACATCAAATACATTTTTTTTGTTCTGAAAAGTTGATTATACACTCAAATTATTGCGGCGATCTATTACACACCTGTACTATTTAAAAGTGAATTTTTTTATCCATTTTTAGACCCAGAAAAATGACGTGACAAAATAAAAATTAATATTTTAATAAATGCGAGTCAAGAGAAAAAAGATTTTAAAACTGACCACGTGTCATTTTGTAATTGAACATTTATATTTATACTTACTTGTTTGTGGGTCTCTTCCCTTTTTAGCTTTTCTTTCTTTTTCTCCTCTTCTTTCTCAAATTTTCTGTCAAAGCCTTCTTCTTTCTTTCCTCTATCTAACTATCTCTATAGCAGCAGATTAATCTGCATAAGCTTGTGCCCCTCTTTCATTTATTTCAATTATAAATTAGGATAGATTATATTAGTTAGTTCAGCTTTTTACTCAAAGGTAATATTTTAATTTTAAAATGAAGAAGAGCCCAAAATACCCTTCAAGTATAAAGAATGGAACAAAAATACTCTTTTTTCACCTTTAGACTTCAAAATACTCTTCCATCCACCTATATGGACCTCTATTACCCTTTCACTTAACAAAATTTTCAAGAGTAATAATTAATATTTTCATTAATGATGTGATAATTTTTGATTGGCTGAAAATTAAATTAATCAACTATTTTAATTATTTCAATCAAACCCGGATCCAACCTAAACTACCTGACCCACTTACTCCATATATATAAAGGGGGAGACAAGATTGTTTATGGTTTGGAGCATAAAGCAGTAGAGGTGGGAGGAAGAATTAACAGAGCAAAAAATTCTTAAATGGACAACCTTTTGGTCTTTTATGAATCAAAATCAAGAGAGGTATAAACCTAGCTGTACGTGACGTCCGCAACAGTGATCCCTATGTTATCGTCAAGATGGGTAAATATGGGGCGGATGAATTAAGTGGGTCGGGTAGTTTAGGTTGAATCCGAGTTTGGTTGGGATAATTAAAATAGTTGATTGATTTAATTTTCAGCAAATCAAAAGTTGTCACGTTATTAATGAAAATATTAATTATTACTCTTAAAAAATCTGTTAAGTGAAAGGGTAATATATGTCCATATAGGTGGATGGAAGGGTATTTTGGAGCCTAAAGGTAGAAGAAGGGTATTTTTGTTTCATTCCCTATACTTGAAGAGTATTTTAGGCCTTTCTCTGATTTCAAAATTATTGAATCTAATGAGAGAAATAGTTTATTCCGGTGAACTTCCTTTATTTCCGGCGAGCTTCTATTATTTTCGGTGAGCATCGATTTTCCTGGCGAGTTTCCATTTTTTTGGCCAAGCTTTAATCGTATTCATATGTTTCATTCTAATCTTCTTTATGTTAATATTGTTATGAAATTAGCAAATTGATCCGATCAAAAATTTTAAGTTGAAACCCACTTTCATAAAGCTTTCATTTTTCTCTGAAATTATAGTATCATTAGCCACTCATAACGTCTTCCGAGCAACAATACCAAAATTCGGCGTTGATATCTTCGGAAATGAAAGTAAAATATTGAACGGAAAAGGGCTAAAAATACCCCTAGACTATCTGAAAAGGTTTAAAAATACCCCTTGTTCATCTATTTGGCTAAAAATACCCCTCAATCCACCTTTTTGGCCCATTTTTACCCTTAAAACTAACATCCCTTTTTTCTATTAATTTTTATTATTACATTATTTATTACATGGAAATCTCTATTGGACAAAATTAAAACCCCAACCCACCAAACTTTTCCCTCCTGCCCTGACCCAATTCCAATGCCCCATGACCCAAACCCATTTAAAAAAATTCATTAGCACACAAAATTATACATCTCTCTTTCACCTGAACTTGATCCCACTTTTTTCTTCTTATTCAAAGCTTAAAATTCAGGTATTTTAAAGGCTAAAATTCTGGCTCAAACATACTCCAAAGCTGATATACGTTTAGAGAGATCCTGAAAATCTGCAACACAATACTGATGATAATGATCCCGAGAGCTCGAAGAGAGATCAAATACATGTGATATCAATGTTCTGATTAATCACTACTAAATACATATGATTCCACTCTTATCTGAGGTAGCCAAAGGTTTACCAAGATCACTCCATGGACAACAACGTATTAGGGATGCGTGTTCTTTCAATTAGCTTACCATTTTAGCATTGATATCGACCAAATATGAACAAGTCCATCAACAGAACCAGCAGTAACATAACTGTCATCTGCAACGATACAGGATCAGCTCCAATTAGATGCAATTCGATTTGCATTTGCTCCAAAAGTGCCACAAATTTCTACCATCAACAAGACCGAAACGAATACTCTTATTGTAGTAGAAATCAGGACATTTTAGCCAATTTTTAGCCTTGAAATTGCTGAATTTTAAGCTTTAAAGAAGAAAAAAATGGGATTATGTTCAGGTGAAAGAGAGATGTATAATTTTGTGTGCTAATGAATTTTTTTAAATGGGTTTGGGTCATGGGGGCATTGGAATTGGGTCGGGGCAGGAGGGAAAAGTTTGGTGGGTTGGGGTTTTAATTTTGTCCAATAGAGAGGTGTCACGTAATAAATAATAATAATAAAAATTAATAGAAAAAATGGATGTTAGTTTTAAGGGTAAAAATGGGCCAAAAAGATGGATTGAGGGGTATTTTTAGCCAAATAGATGAACAAGGGGTATTTTTAAACCTTTTCAGATAGTCCAGGGGTATTTTTAGCCCTTTTCCGAATATTGAAAGAGATTAAAGTAACATAAATGTAAAAGAAAAAAAAAATGAAAAAAAGTAAAATTAAATTATATCCCACGTGGCAACACATGACAAAGATATAAAGAGCGAGTGTGTAACACCTCCCCTTGTGCAAGTGGCTATAAATGTCTCAGGGAGACATTAATTTCACTTTGAACAAAGAGAGGAGTGTAACAGGTCGCCGCAATAGTTTGAGTGTGTAATCGACTTTTCAAGACAAGTTTATGATGCATTTGATGTCTTTACTCTATTGCTTACTACGATAAGTATCCTTTTCTACAAATACTTTGATTCTTCATTACTAAGTCAAAAATTTGAGCTTAGCAAAATTAATTTTTTTTAAAATTGCTGACCAATCTTGAATTTTTGTTAAATTTTTTAAAATTGCTGACCGATCTTGAATTTTTGTTCTTTGTAAAGATTATATATGTATAACTTACTATATTAGAATAAGAATTTGATAAATGGGAGTATTAGATGACTTTGAGAAATAGAGTTGGAAATGTTATAAGATTAACTCGGCAACTAGTTCATGCAGGTGGTATGTTTTCTTCTCCACCGTTGATTGATTTATAATATTTCAACTAGTTGAATTCGACCATTAAAGGTGATATCTTTTTACTATTTTTAAGATGATTATTATTCAATTATATTTTTAGTAACTTTTGAGCAGTGACGATTTTTGCACAATTTGTGAGGTAAGATCCTTCACAACTTCGATGATTTATCAATTTTCCTCGTCCTCTTAGACGATAATTGCTTGGGTCTCCGTCTACTTGCAAGAAAAGAAAAAAATATAGGCCTCTTGGGGAAGCACATTGTACTCTCGGTATTTGACATGACTTTGACATCCTTCGAACGCCATTCCTCTTCTGCTTGACGTGAAAGTTGATATTCTGATTGTGACGAGGTGGATGACTTGATAATAATTCAGTTGTAACAAAGTGGATGGCTCGATAGTGCAAAATAGACATCTCACACCGGTGGAGTTAGCCTAGCAGTAACACATTTAGGGCGGACGACCCAAACTAAGCGAAATAGACATTGTGATTAGCCTAATATGTCACGATTTAAGGCGGACGATCCAAACTAAGTGAAATAGGCATTTAGCCTAATGGTCACATTTTCAGGTGGGACGACCCAAACTAGCAAAGAGAGCATCATTTTGGTGAATATATAAACATACCATTAAAAGAGGTGGACGTCTCCACATGAATATGACACATAATGAATGGATGATCCAACAACTTTATGTATAGGCCCTCGAGCGGACAAGTAAACTCATAGACCACTTATGGGGTCTGCGATCGACAATCACCACTACATATCACCAATAATCATCAACACCATTCACCACCATAATTAGCTACTATTATCATCGGTCATCACTAACTATTACCGTCAGCCACCATTGTCAACTACCATAACCACAAGCTATTACTAACAACACGTCACAATTAGCCAATATCATCCTCAATCAGCACAACCATTACCGCTAGCCATCACCATCGCTAACCGCCATATAATTTTTTGAAAATATTTCCTTAACATAGTACTTCACTAAATTTCGTATTTATTAATTTTTAAATAAAGATAAGCTTATGTTAAAAAAATGAACTGCCTTTAATTATTTGATTTTCAGATCTTAATGCCATATCTTAATGTTCAAATATGTTCAAGTTTAAATATCTAAATCTTAATAAACATCTTAATATTTAAATAAGCATTCGGACTCAGATATCTTAATATTAATAAAAATAAATTAGCCCTACATTCCCTTGGAATAAACCCAACAAAAAGGTGGGACTAAAGGAGAAATCTAATACGGAGTATTAAATTAGTTATAAGTTTAAACTACCTTTTGTGGTGAAAAATCATGCCTTTTCATTTTCATTTTCATAATCTTGATAATTTTTGTCAAATTATAGAAAGATGTTTATAATATTCGTACAACACCAATTGATGTGAATGTCAACTCCATTTTAATGGTGTCTTGTTGAAATTAGCAAATATGTTGATCTGGCCGAGTCGGTTTCCTGCGCCATATTAAGGTTCTCATTCTAAAAAGGCGTGGGTTCAACATGTATGTAGCATCTCTTCTCTCTCCCCCTCTCTCTCTCAAACTGTTGCTATGAATCATAATTAGACAAATTATAGTTACTAATGATAATTATGATCGAGACTATAGCTAATTGTAAAAATTCCTTTTTATGAAATCCCTCCCCACCTCCCAAAAAAAATTCATGGTTAATGTACCTTTATTATTCAAAAAACATACTCTAATTTTAATAAGAAATCTTCACCTCTAAAAATATTATTAACAAAATAATATACAATCTATAATATAAATTCTAGACGAAGATAATAACGTAATTATCCCAGCCCAAGTGTTGGAGATAGTAATCCTATTTTCCTTTATTTTATTTTAGTTCTTTTATAGTTAAAAATGCAGTCAATTTTTTGAAGTTAAATGGTAACTAATATTCCTATTTTAGACATGAAAAGCTTGGCCATTTGAGAAAAAAAAAAGGGGGGAAACTGAAGAAAATAATGAAAAAAAAAAACAAACTAAAAATAACGGCTTCTTGAACCAATTAGGCACGGGACATAACAACCCAAACTCCCAAAGCTAATAAATACACTTGGTCATCTTCATCTTCTTGTCTTCCAATTTTCTGAAACTCTCTCATTCTCTGCTCCAAGAAAAGATGGATCCCAGTAATCGATTCAATGCCATAACCCCATACAATCCCAGGAGGGATATTGGTTCTTCTTCACGTCCACCAACGGAAATTGCTTCTTCTTCTTCTTCTTCAAATCAACCAACAGAAATTGAAGATGAGAAAACCATCACTGATCCAGTCACTAAAGATACTTATTTTCTTGACAAGGAAATTGGTTCTTATTACGATCGATGGTGTCGCGTTTACAAAGCTCTGTATTCCAAATATTCCCAAGAGAAACAAACACTTGTCCCTTCTGGCTATGTCACTTTGAAGACCATCGACATGAAACGCCATAAAGATGACTTTAACGAGCTTCGACGTCAAAGTACTATAGGCATTGCTTATATTCGTCGTGCCAACGTGATTGGTACCATGAGAATTTTCGGTGCTTCTAATTTGTTTTGTGTTTCTCTGCCGTATATGTCTAAGGGATCCCTTCGTTATATTCTCTCCACTCGTAACTACAAAAAATTGCCAGAGGATTTCATTTGTGTTGTTCTTAAAGAAGTACTTATTGGTCTACGAGACGAACTTCATGTTGAGCCCAATCCAAGGGTTCATAAGACCTTAAATGCTGGAGATATCTTTGTTCACATCAACGATGTTACTGACAAAATGTTGATTAAATTAGCATTTGGAGCATCTGTTTACCATTCCGGATTCATCTCATCTTATGATCCTGGAGCAGACGGTCCGTTTTTGGATGTGAAGAATATTTCTAAATGGGGTGCTGCACCAGAGGTGTTTGGGAGTGAAAATGAGAATAACAGTGGACCAAAATCTGATATCTGGCTATTGGGAATAACAGCACTGGAATTAGCATATGGGAATTTACTTGTGAGGGATCGTGGAGACTTCAATTATATAATCAAGAAGTTAAGGGAGAAGAAATTTCCAACATCACTTGAAGAGCTGTTGATCAAGACGGAAGAGAAATTCAAGAAAGTGACGGATTTTGTTAAACTAAAGAGAAGGGTGTTTTAGAAGGAGTTTGAGGAGATGGTTCTTGCTTGTCTTTGTGAGAATCCAGAGAACAGGCCAACTGCTGGTCAGCTTTTGAATACTCCATTCTTTACTGCTGATAGTGAAAGGTTTAAGCAATATTTGTTGAATCGTAATAAGTGAAGAACTTCTTGAGCACTGGAAGATCAAAACAGGAATTATCAATGTAGAATTTGACATTTTACTTTCATAATGCTGCTACTAGTAAGAGCAAAAATTTAGGTATATTCAGAAGATTCTTGGATTCACATTGATGTATATTACTACTTCGTTTAGGCATGAAATGATGGAGGTTTTTGAGTTGGGGATCATATGGTTTATATACACGAAATTGAACTTCTGCTGGATTTGTCATCTGATTCTTCGTTCTGTTTCTTTTTTCTTCTGCTAGTGATTTTATTTGGATGATACGTTTGTATGTTACTATTACATTGGTCATTGTTTATGGATAATGCATTTGTTTATGAACGCCAAATGAATTCTGGTTCTCCAAAATTGAGTTTTCGTAAGTAAGCTTAAAGCCAAACAAATTTTGTTTTTCAAATTGTTTTTGTCGTCTGGTAGCAGTGACGACCCGTATATGTATAGAGATTCGATACTGAGAGAATTCAGCTTCCGTTCCCAACCCATGACCAATATGATTTCGAAGTTTCCTTCGTAGCTCCCGGAACTTCTTCGTAGTGGCTGGGAAAAGACTAAGGGAATATCTTTCATCGCTATAAGGCAATTAGTATTATAGTTTGTATCATTGGCCTCTTGATTACTTTCTCAAGCTTTTAGAGTGTGAGAGAAGTATGAGGTGAATTTGTGTAAATCCTGAGTGTGAGGTGATTTTATTAGGAATCTCATTTTCAGGATACTGTTGCTTCTCATATAATGAACAAATTGGTTTGAACTATTGCTCTCTATCATCCTTGATTTATTTTGTCATGCTTTGGCATGTTGATCCATTTCTTGACAGCAGACGGGGAAAACATATTTCCAGTTATAATACACCATTTGATCAAACACCTTCCTGTAAGGATCTTGCACTTTGATATTTCAATTAGTATCATCCTTTCATGCATAACACATATGATCAGTATTTCATGTACACTCCGTCTGCATACAAAAGGCTCCCCTACCCCAAATTCGAATCAATGAATCTCTACTTCAGCAATTTATAGGTAGAATAAAAACAAAAAATCATCCAAATAGGGATGGTTTTCAAAAATAAAAGACTTATATTGCACCTGCTGAACCTAACATTAGGATATGAAAAAGAGTGTTTTGTGTCTTAAAGAAGGCATCTGCAGAATATCTAGTCTATAACACACCAGGGCTTGTTTGGTTATTAATCCCTTCATAACCATTGTTTGTGCACCATTGAACTCCAATCAAGGCATCCTTCAGATTCTCTGATTAACATTGATGTATACTACTACTTTGTTTAGGTATGAAATGCTGGAGTTTTTTTTAGTTGGGGATCATATGGTTTATATACATGAAATTGAACTTCTGCTGGATTTGTCATCTGATTCTTTTTTCTTTTGCTAGTTATTTTATTTGGATGATATGTTTGTATATTCATTTTGAACGCCAAATAAATTCTGGTTCTCAAAAATTGAGTTTTTGCATAAGTAAGATTAAGCCAACAAATTTTGTTTTCCAAATGTGTTTGTCGTCTGGTAGCAGTGACCTGTATATATATGATAAAACACAAACGGAGGCTGTATCATTTGACAGCCTGCGTCAAGTTGTACTGTACCTTATTATGAGGTGAACCTCAAATTGCTTTATTCTAATAGATTCTTTTGCTTTATATCTGTCTGTCAATAATAGATTATAGAATTTTCCCAGAACTGTAAAATGTTCCCTCCCCGGCCCTAAAAGAAATAAAAAATGTTTGCCAAATGTTGAGCTCGGTGCATAAAAGTGATGTTATGGCAGGGTAAGTTCAAGTTATTTGGTAAAAGGACTTAAGTGGTTAGGGCAACTTCTATATTGATAAAGGACAGATGATAATAAATGAAATTATGAAAATTGTATAAAATAGAGGTGTATCATATTAACCTTCTAAATTGATCTTAAGTGAACATGATCAAGAATCATAGTATTTAGTTTCGACACAAGTAAAAAAGAATGTTGTCTCTATGCTTGCTGTAACTAGGTCTTTCGGTTTCCATTAGTAGCTTTGAATAGAGACTGCTATATTTTTTGGTCTTACCAAGTTATAACATAGTATTATGTAAACACCCTCTCTTGTGAAAGTAATAGTAGCCAATGTAACATATTATACTGCAAGGACCAAGTATTTCTATTTAAAAAGGTGTCCTCACTCAATTTTGTCCAAGTAAAACTGCTCCCCTCTGCCTTATCAAAAAAAAAAAAAGAAACTACTCACGCCAGCCTGTGGTTTAGTAAAAGGGAAGGGAATGTTTTTTTTCCAGCCTGGGATTCTTGTATGCTTAGTTGTCTGCTGGGTTCTATATAGAGTGGTAAAAGAGCAACTGAAGGAGTTGTTGGGCGTGAAGTAGCTTCTGAAGCCTGGAGGCATTTGGCTCATGGTCTCAATTACGTAGAAGATTTAGTCGGGGATGATATGAGGTGGTAAGTACAGTTGGGCAAAAAAATATTCAATTTTGGCCGAAAGATTGAAAAAAATTAGTATCTCTATAAGTCTCTGTTCAATATAGAAGGCAAACTTAAGCATTCACCTCTCGAGCACAGTGCCTTCAACCTCCATCTAAACTCTTCGTTTCTGGATAACTCCACCTACATTATTGGAGATTGAAAATGTATTAGCAATAATAATATTTGATGGAATAGTGCGACATATGCAAAACAAACATCTGCTGCCTGCAGTAAGTGAGTAAAGGATGCCAATAATCACTGCAACTTAACTCTTTTTACCAAATATTTTGAGGTTAACAAAGAATCACTCAGGTAAGTTTTCTCATCAATCTTCTTTAAACACATAGTTTTTCTGCTCTTCAATAAACATCCAATCCAAGGCAATTAGTATTATAGTTTATTTTCTTTGTCTTTGCACCATTGAAATCAATCAAAACATCCTTTGCCTCTGCTAATTATTTGTACGTACCACATGTCTAGTAGCTATTGCGAAAATGTCATAATTAGAAATTAATTGCCCTCATGATCTCTCACGCTATCACCTGCTCCACTTATTCCATTTGTATTTACCTTGATGATTTGATGATTGAATTCACTGCATGTTCTCCCATTGCATCATTCCATCCAAGTCCACATTGTATTGAAATCACCTACGTGTTATAATATTATAGTGAACCCTGACAGTAGATATTTTGGTACTTTCATATCTTGAAGCATTTCTTGCTTTCCATAACTTTACTATTTGCTTGTAAATGCAGGTAGCTCCTTTCATGAATGTTGGAAAATTTTCTTTTTAGTTAAAAGTCTGTCGTCACATATTGTATAGAAATAAGCTCTTCATTTGCTTTTCTATAGAACTCAAACAAGCCTTCTAGATTGATACTCAAAAGAGTATTAAACGAAAATAGGGGGGAAAATTGAGAAGAAGAGGTGCTTAATGGGCTTGATGAAGATTCAGTTATGTTTTCTCTCATGATTGGGAAAACCTGCAAGTAACTAATTTAGTTTAAATCGTCCGTTTCTGACTTTTCCAGTCGAAAGAAGAACTAGAATTGAAAAAAACAAATTGGCGAATAAACTAATACAATAAAAAACTTTGATGCTTATATTGGTATATTGTGCAGAGTTCTCTTATCAACTGGTTTGTTTGTTTTCTTATTATTGATTAATTTGTGGAGAATTTGTTGAATCATTCTCAGTATTTTTGGTTCAACGTTCTAGCAAAACTGATCTATTTATAACTATGAAATGTAATCCATCTTGGCTGGAAGTAAACGAACATCTTGCATCAACTGATGAATCACAAAATAGACCTGATTTGATTAGACGAATAATTAGGGCCAAGATCTGCAAACTGAAGACAGATATACTAAGGCGAAGTGTCTTTGGAAAAGTTGTTGCTTTTATGTACACTGTCGAGTTTCAGAAATGAGGTTTACCCCATGCTAATTTTCTTATTAAACTAAATAACGATCAGAAATTGTTGACACCTGAGGCTTACGATAGTATAATCACAACAGAAATGCAGAAATTCTAATGCAAAATATTTATGATAGTAATACTATCATAGTATTAATGACTCAGGGTTGTGTTGAAAAAGGAAATCTTGAGGCACATATTTTTAATGTTTGTCTTACTCTTGTTAGGTGAAGCCCTGCATTGAACTTTAGCTGAAGAAAACAAACTTGGATGAAAATAGTTTGTAGAACTTGCAATCTCCTCATAGCTAAAACACTTCAATGGAGGTTGCTGTTTATATTCCTCATGTTGAAATCTTGAACTCTTCTTTCTCCAGCTCGAATCGAAAGGCAAACGCAAAAAAGACAAAATTCGCCTCAACGGAGATATTGGTTTCTTGAATTCTTGTTAATATTCGAATTCCTTAGTCATTGCTGATGATGAAATTTTCTCCAAAACTTGAGCTATTTTCTTCTCCTTCGATTTCACAACCGTTTAGTACAGTTCTTGGTGAATGTCTCGTAATGATTTGCTTTTCTTGAACTAGGCTGATGATTTTCTGCAATAATTAATTTGGCTGTGCGAGTATTGTTTGTCAGGTTAATTTCACATATGCTCGTTGAACTATATTCAGTATTGTAACAGTAATATTGCAAAGCTATCATATATTTTTGTCACATAAAAGTAATTGAACTTAATCCGATGTGACATTAAAGTCGGAATTCTGGCCATATTTAAGCTTTATTAGTTCTTCTTCAGTCATATTGGGATTCTTGAAACGACAAATCAGTTTTAGTTTTTGAAAGTTGAGGTTCAGTGAGATATGGCTTTCCCTTTGTGTTTCTTAAAAGATTTTGAAGGTTTATTTGCAACTCTGTTGGTATAGTATCTAATGAAGCATTAACAAATGTCCCCTTTCTCTAAACATGTGCAATCAAAATATGAACGAGTAAACACACAAAAAAGTTGAAGGGATATCAATATCTACTATATATACATAAAAAATAATTTTAGTTATGTATAAACAGCTTAATTTTCTGTCACGCCCTACCTGGCTCCTCCCTGGCCAGAGAACAAAATAAACTCTTCAGTTATTTTGGCTTTTCCTGATTGTGAATTTTGTTGTTCATTATGGGGAGGAGATTTGTAAATGTAAACATTTGAAGAGTACTTGCCTACTGTTGATAAAAGGGGTCTTCTAGCATTTGTCAATTCGATTGCCATTACTTCTAAATACCAATAAAAATATGCACTAACTCACTTGTACTTTGATAAGCATGAGTTGCGCGCCCAACAATATTAACTTGATTCTCTTTTATTTTTTCTAGCCAAAGATACTAGTTTGTAGCGATATGTGATTACTTCATAAATACTTGTCACGATTCAAATGGCCGTGAGTAACACCCACATTAACCCTTCGATTGGAGAACCATCTAACCCAAAAGTTAACCCAATCAGTTAGCATTTTTATACGATATAATAACAAAACCAACTTTAATAAATACATCGCCGAGAACTAACAAAATGTAAGTGCGAAAATAATCAACTATCTATTACAATCTCCAAAACTCGAAAGTCATTGTACAAGAACTCTAACTCCAAAAATCATGTATAAGATATCCAAATACTAACAAAATAAGAAAAAGTCTCATTGTCCGAAAGAGGGACAAGAACCAATACGAAGATCCTTGGTAGCCTGAAGATGTAGTGCTCACCCTTGGATCGAATCAGCTGTCACCGCTATGAGGCCGCGTCAGAGCTTCTGAAACACGATCTGCACTCAACAAAAAAAGAGTACAGGGTAGTATCAGTGCAAACCACTATGTACTGTTATGCATCATAGATCGACGCAATTTAGAACAAGTGTAATTGTAAATCAAATAACAAGTAGACAAGAGCTTCAACACATAGCAAGTAACTTACTTCAACACGGTTTGTCGCTAATCCATCATTATTTTAGAGGACAGTTTTATTTTTTGTTTTTTTGCAACGTCATTGTAATTCCGTAGCGATGAAAATCGGTTTGTAGCTAATATCCATCGCTAAACCCAATTTTTTTTGTAGTGTGATAAATGATTATCCTCACAAGTCTCGCACCACTGATGTGTCGGCTGCACTACGTTCACCTATGCCTGAGCTCCCCCAACGTCATTGTATGTACACTCCAACGCCTGACCATCAGCTGCACAGTCTAACATAGTCTTTGATTGCATATCAAGACATTTGGCAAAGGTATGCACTAGCACCTCATCGGTCTGTTGATGGTGCGAACAGTCTCTCTGTAGGGATTTAAATCTTTTCCACGCTTGGTAAATGCTTTCTCCATCTCTCTGTTTGAAATCTAGTATCTCGCTTCTTAATTTTGCAGTCTTCCCAGATGGAAAGAAGCGGATCAAAAACTTCCTAGCAAGATCACTTCACGTGCTAATGGAATTTGGTGGCTCAGCTTGCAGTCACCTCTTTGCTTCTCCAAGGAGAGAAAATGGGAAGAGAGTAAGTCTCACATAATCGGTTGAGACTCTAGCAGGTATATATGTATCACTGATTTCTAGAAAATTTTGGATGTGCTATTGTGGATCCTCATGTGGGAGGCTTGTGAACTGTCCGCTGGAGTGCAATAATTGCACCATATTTTATTTAAGCTCAAATCGGCCTCCCAGTTCTGACTTTCGAATACTAGATGTGATATTGGTCACTTGTGGAATTACCACTTTGCGGACTGCCTTAGGAGCTGCCACTGCTATCGGAACAACCTCGCACTGCTGAAGCTGCTGGACCGGATAGAGAGCAGCTGCCCTCCTTCTTTGATGAAATAGTTATTCCGGCTCAGGATGCGGTTCAAATATCTCCTTATCTCGTGCCATCTTGCTGCAATAACAAAATTGTACCTGTAGAAATAACAGCTATGATCAAATTATCAACACCTGACCAATAAAACAGAAATAGAAAAACTAGAAAATTGCTAATTTCTAAATTCCATGCAACGGTGCTAAAAACTTGTCGCGACTCCCGCCACACCCAAGTGTACCTGATCGTCAAGTAGTACAGACTAGTGTAATTCAAATATCGTACTCAAGAGACTTATGATTTTGTAATATTCTAATTAATTCTAGTACCATTATAGACATCAAAATTTTGTGGACTCTACAAAAAGAGCTCAATTTCAGTTAGGATTTCTTGGAGGCTACTCTACGCTAAACCCTAGCTTGGAGGTCACTCTACCTAAACCCTAGTTCACGCCTATATAAAGGGTAACATATTCCCTTGAAGAGGCATCTCGAATATCCCACACGATCTTGAGTATTCATAAAGAGATCCACAAAATCCTCCTTTCATGGAGATCATATCAAAATCTTCGTATGTTCGAGAAATACACTACTAACGGCCCTCGAATTACAGAGAAATATTAGAGAGAAGAATCAAGGGAGGAACAAATTTGTGCTCACAATATTTATCAATAAAAATCAGTTTCTTCATATTTTATTTGTGATTGCGATTTATTTTTCATCACTTCAAAATTTGTTGAAAACAAATTGGCACGCCCAGTGGGACCAAATCTTCCCTTCATCTCTTCTCTCACAAATCAGATCTGTAAATCTGAAACAACAAAACTGCAAAGATGGAGCTCTATTTGATGGGTACTTCAAGTCTCGTCTTTGAGTTTCATCAAGTCTACACTCCGACAAGCCTTGAAGCAGGGGGCATTGTAGACATCGAAAATTTGTGGGCTCTACAAAAAGAGCTCAATTTCAGTTAGGATTTCTTGGAAGCTACTCTACCCTAAATCTTAGCTTGGAGGCCGCTCTACCTAAACCCTAGTTCACGCCTATATAAAGGGTAACATATTCCCTTGAAGAGGTATCTCGAATATCCCACAAGATCTTGGGTATTCATAAAGAGATCCACAAAATCCTCCTTTCATGGAGATCATATCAAAATCTTCGTATGTTCAAGAAATACGCTACTAACCACCCTCGAATTACGGAGAAAGATCAGAGAGAAGAATCAAGGGAGGAACAGATTTGTACTCACAATATTTATCAATAAAAATCAGTTTCTTCATATTTTATTTGTGATTGCGATTTATTTTCCAACACTTCAAAATTTATTGAAAACAACCATAATTTCAATCAAGTGTATTAGTAACCAAGAGAAGTGTTTTAATTGTGTAATTAAATAACTAACAAGTAAAGCAATAATAAAAATTAAGGTTGTGATCAAAATTTGAGAGGAATTCCAAGGTTACGACACTGTTTAGCAACCATGTAGAGTATTTAATTTTGTTGACCAGTTTATTTATCTAGTTATTGATTTACGGAGTTGATGACATGATTATGATTTTCCGAACCTCTGATCGTCTATCCAGAATAGCCTCACAACTACATTAGTGAGCGGAGATGTGACATCCCATTTCGAACGTATTTATATGTCTTCCTGTTTCATAACCAAGTAATGTGATCTAGGTATATTCCTATCCTAGCCACAAATCAAGTCTTTGTTTTACCATTAACAAGATCTTACTCCCAATGTTCTTCGTTCTATCCCAATGATTCTTCTTTCGAGTTCACAATGAGAATATAGATTTATCTTAATGGCGGTCAAACATCAAAATAGTAAGCACAAGAATACAAAAACAACTAATATGATAAATAAACTAAATTGACTCAATTGTCTACTAAATAATCATGCTTCTAGCTGCAACCCCAGAACAAGGATGCTTAGCTACTCATGTTCAAGTAATAATCGCAAGAAATTGTATTGTTCATGCAAAATAAATAAAAAGAAAAGTGGAAAAGTAAGAACCCAATTTATGAAGTCTTCTCTCCAAGCTATGCTTCTACCAAAAGTGATCAACCCTTGAAAAAACGTCCAAGTATTCTATTTATAGAGGAAAAAAATAATCAGCTTTCTTTCTTCGACTTGGCTTGAGTTTACCACTTTTACCTGATGATAACAAGATTCAGCGGCGCCCTAGCCAACGCGCCAAATGAGAGGCGCGGCGTGCAGTGACTGGCTTCTGTGATGCTATCTCCATAGCGCATGTCTCTCTGTTTTGCAAGCCCTACAATAGTTTGGTTGCAAAGGCGAAGCCCCTCCCGTCGCAGGGGAATGCCTCGGCAATGCGCGTAGCCTATTTTCCACTGCCAACAGTCCATTTTTACTGGGTCATTCGCTGCTTCAACTTCCTTAGACATTTTTGGATTGATTCTTCATCCATTATTTCTTGAAACATGCCTAATCACATATATTAGCTCAATCACATTAATATACACATAAACCTTAGATATATATGAATTATTCATCGAAACTAAGGCTAAAACATGAGTAAAAATGCGACACTTAAGTGTATAAATATGCCCAAGATTACCATTTTAGCAGTACGTGTCATGATTCTGATTTGTCCACGTGTTTGAGGCTATTTTTACCCTATACACACTTTTTGAAAGATTATTTCTGAGAATTTTTAATGTTCTCTTATTTATAGTAACCATCATGATGATTATTATTATTTTCGTCCCTTGTCACACCCACATTCATTCATACGGCCTTAATAATTATTACATCATTATGGTGCATTGAGACACAACCCCAACGTCTTATCCGATCCATATAAGACATGTTAGGCTATAATTCACTGGGACTAAAATCCAACGTCTTATCGTCATGGTGCACCAGGACTTGAACATGATGTCTTACCCTTATAAAGTCATGTTAGATCATAATGTGTTGGGACCTGAATACACATCTTATAATCACCATGCACGCATCAAATTTTCGAACCTGATTTCTTACTCTCATGGTGCGTTGGAACTTGAACTCACGTCTTACTCTCATATAATATTTATCATAAGCCGTCCCATTCACTCCAAGGAATGAGACATAGTTTTTCAGAGCCACAACTAGGCATAAAATAATCTCATAATAAGTTTTCTCATAAATGGTGCTTCAAGAGCATATTTGAGACTATATAAATATAGAATATTTACTTATATATTCTTGTAATTGATATCAAATCAATTCAGGTGAATATTAATGTATTTTCAGTGTTAAAAAATAATTGAATGTAATATTTTAAAAATAAAAAAGATTTAAAACATTACTCGTCGCTTACCTGATGAGGCCTTTCAAAGTTTACTCTTTCTTTGTAGGGTTGTGAGCTACAACTTTTTTACATTATTAAAAAACTTATAAATAATATTTTTTTACGAGTAGTAGAGAAGTTTATCAATAATAAACATAGCAAGCATTTAAAAATATTCATTTTTTGTGATCATAATAATCAATAATTATTAATAATACATTGAAGGTATTATCACTTAATTTAACAATTATAAAGTATTCTTATTCATAATAAGTCTTTTATGAAAGTATTTTTTATCAGTCCAATCAATCAATATATATATATATATATAAAGCTGGGTTATACACTCGGTGACGTGACACTTTCTCATGCCTCAAATCTTATTTATCTTTTTTGTGATTTTTTTGGCATTTTTTCTACTTTAAAAGATTGAAAATTTCACCTTAAAATTTTAGAGAATATTAAAGATAACCAAATTTAGTTCCTTTCACCATTAATGTTATTAAACCCTTTTCTTTAATGTTATTTATATTATTTTTTTAAACTACTCATATTCCTTTCTTTGTTCCTTTTACTTTCTTTTATTTATTTAATCCAAGAAATTAAAAATATTTATTAATTAAAAATTAAGCCAAACCATATAGTAAGGCTTATCAACGGTACTTTTGTTAACTACACTGCTATAATTATTAGCCTTTTCAACTATCAAAATCAGTTACAACTCTATAATTACTATAATTATAATATACCAATAAAGACTAATCTGGAGGAATAAAAAATTAAATGCTAATTAAATCTAAATTTGGTAACAGAAATCACACGATAAGCTTATTGGGTATATCAAAATCCTTATCATACATTCACCTCCTCTACCTTAAATTCACACATGTATATATATATATAGCTACCTTTCCTGATGTGTTGTGTTCTATCGATATATGCGATCCTCCGAATAGTACCACACCCTACCAAAAGTGAGTTATAAATTATAACATACTTTTTTTTAATTTTTAATTTTTCTGATTAAAATGTTAATTCTCTATTCTTCTTTGACGATAACTTTTTTTCATATGCAAAAGGATTACAATAAACATGTAAGGTGCTCATCTCTTAAATAAATTTATTGTTGATAAAGAGTTTGAAAAAATTGTTCTAAATAAAAATGTGTTTCTCCTATCAAAAATTTTTCTTTCTTTTTATTTTTAATACTTTTCTTGCTCTCTTTTCTCTTGGCTATGCTATTTTTATTTCTCTGTTAGTGATTCTAATGTGATAAAATATTCAGGCGAACAATACATATTTTTCAAGTAGACTGAAGTTTGGAATATTATCTATTTGAACTCTTTTGAATTCTCTCCACATATAATATAAAGCTAGACATTAGAGAAGTAATATAATGTGACACCTCTCTTTGGTCAAGAATTGTATTTATCTTTTTTCATATTTTTTCCTTCATTTCGCCAAATCATTCTCCATTTATTTGCTATGGAATTCAAGAGACATGGAAATCACTTAACCTTTCCTCTCCTCCATAATCTATTTATGTGATATTTTGGATATGGTATGCTTGAAACAGTAAAATATGAATAGGTCTACCTCCTCTTTAAATTTACACACACCAAATTCTTTAAGCTATATATACCCATCACTTCGTTTTTCTATTTATTTTTAATTTTCTAAAGCTGATAGAAGAGTGCAACACGCCCTGCCCTCTTTAAAAACATAATTACTAAGATTTAATTTTCAATCTTTTCCCTCAATATATCCATGAACTTAACACTTCGAATACTCATTATTCATTTCTTAAATTTACACATACACACAACTAGATTCCTTAAGCTATATCTATCGCTACAATTTTTTTTGTCGTTTTTTATTTTCTTTTGCACATTTTTGTTCACTACTTTTGTTTGGAACTTGCATTTTTCACTTTATAGACATTGTCTTGCTTTCTTTTTTTTCTTTCTAAATTCTACTCAAATTCTTCTTTACTTTCCCTTATTTTAATATTCGTATTAGTGACAAAAGCAGGATTGGGCATTGACAGTTTGGCTCGACTTGATTTTGGTTATTTGGGTGTGGAGAAACAAAAGCAGTAGTGAAAATTGACCATTTGATTAGACTATCTCGATAAGGAGAAAGTTAATTGCTTAATTCATAGAATAAGTCAATTGGGTGCTGAATATTTATATTTTTCATAGATGTCAAATTTAATTAAGCAAAATTTTCTCTGCCTACCGTGAGTGTAAGATTTGCTTATGGTGTCTTCTAAGACCATGTGTCAACTAACAAGTAACAAAGTAAATAATAAGTACTTGAACGTTCAAACTATAAATAAAAGACTTTAGAGCAGTGTGTTTATGTTTTTAGAAAAAAAATTGTAATATGATCATCTATCTTATGTTATTGTTCCATGATATCAGGTAATTTTCTTCATTTCATGTGTGTTTAAGGCTTATATCTTTAGTTCAAAATAATAAAGCCTTATTTATATTTTTATTTTTCTCTCGATAGTTTTGAGTTATTTGCTTAAACAAACGTTGTTGTTAGTGCATACGTAAGAAGTTCAAAATTAAGATATTCGAATGCACTTACAAATTGATTATTTAAATTCAACCAATTTATATATCTATTACAGGTAATATTTTGATTTTTACAAATTTAAGGTTCACAAAATACAAGTGAAGTTAAAAGTTATAAATTACACATGTTTGAATTATTATCTTCTGCAAGAAAATTACAGATAATTTTAGTGTTTACAAAATATGCTTTTCATTATTTTTATATTTGAGTACCATGAAAAGATTGAATCATAACTCAATTAGAATACTATGAAAAGATTGAATTATTAACTCAATTCGAATTTTATAATTGCGCGAAGCGCAACTAAGTTAACTAGTGTTTATATATTTCTTACAAGCTTGCAAGTAACACTACTAATGAAATGGTCAAGTATATTATATTATAACCTTTACAATTTTAATAAAGATACATTTAATGTTGATATCCAAAAATAAATATAATCATTATCACTCTCTTAATATGAAAAGTTCCTTAATATTTGTGAACTTTTATTTTATTAATTACGTTATCTCAAGCTAACTACAAGAAAGAAGGTATTTGCCAACAAAATTTTTTGTTGTCATATATTGGATGTTGTTGCAAAAATTACTTTTGACAACAATAGAAAAATTGTTGCACGTTGTGGCAATAACAATCGATGTGAAAAAATTTTGCAATCAAGAAAATAAATTGTTGCTAAAAAATAACTTAATACAACAAAAACTATCGTTGCAATAAGTTATATTTCATTGGTAAAGCATCATACAATTGTTGCTTATAAAAATATTTAGCAATAATAAATTATTAATACAATAAATTAAATTTTTGCCAACAATTTTAGTTGTTGCAAAAAAACTAGCAAGAAAGTTAATAATCTATTATAAAGACTACTAGTATACGTGCCCGTGCGATGCGCGGATAATATTAAAAAGTATTAATCATATTAAATTAAATTTTGGTTGTTTGAACAAATTAAATCGAATTGCTTTAACAAAATTTCAACTATCATTTTTATTTTCTACCTAGTATTCATAAGACAAAATCTATGTAATTAAGACTAACTTAACAAATACAAATAAAAGGACTATTTATCACCAACTCTCTAATATAATAAATTTATTAACCAAAAATTAAAATGGGCAAGAAAGTAATATTGAATTTCCCCATTAAAGAGTTGCTTGACAATCGGCATTTATTGTTGAAATAAGATTTTACGGAAACATATAGATTTCGATCTCAAATGCTATAGGAAGAAAGTAGCTAGAAACAAATGATAATTTTAAATCATTATCCTTCACCTTTTATATACGAAGTCTGAACTACAAAATTACCTTTTTAATTATTTGTGAAGGATTTTTTCATTTTCTTGCAAAATAATATATGTCTACTCTTAATAGATATAAGTAGATATTGTTAACTAAATATGTCCTAATGTATTCAAACAAATAAAATTACTATCATAAATTAATTTAATAAAATTCACGTATTGCGCGAGTGCTATATGACAATATATAAAAGTTCAAGACGCTTGTGGAAGATGAAATCGAGTTTATTATCTTTTTTTTTAACTGAATAATCTTTGAATTGATTAAAAGTTATAATAGTCTTCATATAAACTCCATACTTTTCATGCCTAGAAAAATAATTGCTATCATGAAAATTTATCAAATTCATGGGGTTAAATTTTATTGTTTTGGTTCATATGAAATTTTTTATTAGTAGAATTTGTTTCAAGAAAGAAAAAGATAAAAATATAACGCTAAAAAGACAACTTAATCCATCAAGTTCTTCGTTTCTAAACTCGATAGAAAGCACACCTTATTTCATTTCTTTCCTCTTTCATTGTTAGCACATAAAATAAAATTAATTAATATTCAACATTAAGTTTTACATACATTGTAAGAGCTTGTAAGGAGATAATGCTATGACCTTTATAATGTCAAGAAATGAAGTTTTCATAGGATGGGTAGTCGAAACTTCAAGAGCACTCTATCTTTCTTGCTAATAATCTTTCACATAAATACTTGACTCAGTGTTGTTATAGCATATTCGTATATAATTTAACAATATCTTCAAAAATAACTTTAACGATCTTCACAAACAAACTTATTCAAATCCAGCGAATTCACACAATGACCGACTTGCAAAAAACTACAAACTTAAAATCAATAAATTATGAAAGATTCTATACAAAAAGGGGGTAAAAATAAACACCAAAATCTAACACTTGAAGAATGCAATGGTGGACCACTTTACGTAGCATAACCCGATAAGCAGACCACACCAAGTATTTTTGTGTTTTTAGTTTTAAAAAAAAGAAATTGACCATTCGCTTAGGTCTAACTACTGATCCAACTTATGTTTTTCACCACCATGTTCAACTTCAAAATAAGCAGTTTGACAACCTTTTTTCATATCAATTAATTACATAAAAATCTACATCACCAATAATGGACTGACCAACTAAGAGATTTAATAACGTAAGCATGTATTATTATTCGATAAAATTACTATTGAAACTTTGATCATGACGTACCTACTGATTGCATATGTACTTCAGATGAAGGATTTCAACTCTTCAAGAAATCAGTATTGCTCGCATCTTTGAACCATGCATACAACCATGAAGTTATACATGAAATACAACTCTTTATTTGGTTGTATGCATATCTTCAATATTCGTATTCAATTTAACAATACATTACAACTTTTTGTCCTCAGTAAGTATAGTGCATTACTTATAATCATTAAGATATATTGTCGGAGACAAAGACTACTAGGAAAGCAATCTTAGGAATTGAAAGAGTAGTAGCATGAAATGCAAAAAAAATTACCATTTTAAAGCGGTTGAATGAAGATAAGAGAATAAGAAATTATTAAAATAGCAATTTTTTCAAAAAGATGTGGGTGTAAGAATTAAAGGTAATTTTTGTTTTTTAAATATGTGGGTTATGTAGTTAGGTTAGTTATTTCTAGGGATACGATTAATTACTTTTAATTTAAAAATTTAAAATTTAAATTAATTATTTAGGCATTTCAAAAATTTAAAATGATTTGGAGAAATACAATTTTAAAAAATAAAGTTAAAAAAAACAAAAACTTGTACTCCGTATTTATTTTTAGTTGCTAGAAAGAAGGAGTCAGTCATTCTTTTCCCATTTTTTGTGTGAATAAAATCATATATATGCATTTGTGAGTTAGAGGGGCAATGGGGGTAAAGGGACGTGCATAGGTTAGTTTTATTTAGTTTGCTCTTTGTTTTTAAAATATTTTATTTATGTTTTTTTTTTCAAAAAAAGATAAAAATAAGAATAAAATGAAAATATAAAGTCGGATGGTAATTTTTATACGTGTGTGTGTGTTCAAATCAAAATACTTATTTTTTGAAACTGTCATATTTATCATTAATTTAGAATGTGAAATGTGTGATAAAATGAAAAAGAAAAATTTCAGATTTAATTAGATAACTGTAATTATTTATTAATTTTAAATGATGAATATTTAAATATTAATTATTACCTAACTAATTAATTTATAGACATAGATTTGCCGATTATATTTTAAAAAATAATTGAGATTCAGTTTTTTTTCTTTTCTTTTTTGTGATTTTCATTGTTTTTTAAAAATATGTTTGTATTTCAAAATAGGAAACATTTTTTTGGGTCGGTATTTAACATACTTCTCACATTTATAAAGTTAAATTTTATCTTAAATTCAAATTGCTGATAAGTATGATAATAATAATAAAAATTTAAGAGATACCTATCTTTAGTTTAAATTAAAAAGTTTTAAGTGGGAGAGGAATTCTTATTTTATCCTTTTTTTTTATTTATCCTTTTAAAAATAAAGAGGAGAAAAAATATAACAATGCAAGCTTCTATTATTTTGGAAGATAATCACATTAAAATGTCAATTCTCTATTCCTATTATTTTATCCATATTTACGCTTAATTTTTAAAATTCTGACCCATTTCAATTTCTCGTTGAAGATATGACTCCGTCAAATAATCATAGAAAAATAAATAATTAATTACATAAAAGGTATAAAACATAATAGAATAATCCTGGTAGATTTCATATTTAATTAGCAATAATGAATTACATAAAAAAATATAATGATTGAAATATTTCATTATATATTTATAGAATAATTCTGATATATTAGAAATAATATAAACAATGAAAAAATATATTATATGTAGCAACTGAAACTTAATATTGGTAAAAAGTGGATCGACATAAATATAAATAAACAATAAAAAAAATCATAAATAGTAATATGATTCTTTTTATCTATGCTAATATTACTGAATTCTCCATTTTCGTCTATTGCTTCCATTGTGTTTCTCAATCATCTATGCTAATATTACTGAATTCTCCATTTTCGTCTATTGCTTCCATTGTGTTTCTCAATCATACTCCTTGAACACAATGCCCTTAATATAAAATGATTAAAGATGCAAAAGATGGAAGAGACTTGAAACACAAAGAAATACTATTGAGAACAATAAAATATATCAAAGCATATCAATTTAGATTTAGTCTATCAAAAATACATCAACACAAAATAAGAAACACTTGCAAAACCAAAATATTCAGAGCATATAAATTTTGCAATTCCACCAAGCTTCAAAACAAAGAAGCAGCAGGTAGAGAAAATTCTAACAAAACAAAACAAATAAGTAACAACGAATCAAAATGTATAGTATGTAGGAGAAATAGCCTTACAATGCAAAAAAAAAATTCTTAAAAGAGGGAATATTGAGCGAGAGAATGAATGAGTCAAATTTATAAATGAGTTAGTGGGGGTGCCTTTATTATAGGAAACTCAATAATAAAAAACGGTTAAATTCAGTAAGTATTACTCCATCCGTCTATCTTTACTTATCCAGTATACTAAAATAAATATCCAATAATATTTATCCAGTTTGAAAAGCCAATGGATAATTTATGTGTCCATTTTACCCTTACTATTAAATACTATTAATTACCCTATGCATTTCCTAGAGCATTAAATTTATTATATTCAAAGGGTAATATAGTAAATTAACCACATTATTTATTATTTTTTAATGTGTGTGCCAAGTCAATAGTGGATAAATAAAGATGGATGGAGGAAGTAAGTAATAAGCAACACCGTGTTTTTCAGTTTTTTTTCTTAAAAGTTTATAACTGTAACAGTTACAATTGATTTCAAATTCAGAAAACAAATTGATTAGGATAAATACAATTTTTTTTTAAAAGTATAAAAAGGAGAAAAAATGTTTTTTGTTGCATATAATTATCCAAAATATTATTATTGAATATTAGTTAATTATTAAAACTAACTATTAATTCTAAATAAACAAACTTGTGGGATTACTAATCAGAAAATAATGAATTAATTACCTTACGTTAATTTGTTAATGACTCAAAAATGTAAAACTAATCCTATATATTTGAATATAATTTTATAACCGTGCATATGTTCTTGTAAGTTAGTAAGAGAGGTTGAGTGACGTGTATGCTTTTAATAATTATTATTTTGTCCTTTTCTTTTGTTTAATATTTTTTTAAAAACTAATTGCACTAAAATTGTCCACGTGTAAATAAAAAAGAGAAATATTACCCTCCAACACGATAATACAAACAGATAAAGTTGAATTTTTTTTTAATGTTGACATTGATACGGATAATTATAACCACCTTATCTCTTCAAATATGCAGTTAATTTTGAATTCAAAAATTTACTTCAAATTTATTTTATTATTTTATAGATAAGAATAATTATAACCACCTTATTTTATGAATTTATGATTTAAATAAATAAAAAATGTAGAAAGTACAGAAGTTTTTAAATTTTTAATTTTTTGGAACTTTTATGTTTTCTGTAGAAATGAATTTGTAAAACCATTAACCAAAAATCAAAACTAAAGTATTTGAATTTACATTAAATTTTTTTATTTTGGTTATTTTGTAGAAGTTTGGAAAGTTCCTATATTTTTGGATATTTTAATTATGCTGTAGATTTTTTTTTCCAAATATTTTAATTATGTTGTAGAAAAGAAATATTTTTAAAAGTACAAAACATAAAATAGCTGCATAATTTAATTTTTTTAAAACTATAAAAATTAAAAGCAAATACCAACTAATTATTACCTAAATTAACTAATTTATTCCAAAAACTAATACGTGTCATCATCATATGTTGCAACTTGTCAAGATCCTAGGCTGACTATCCTCTTTTTAAGTATATATAGATTAGCAATAACTGTTAATGTGACTATAAATTACTCTTTGCCCATGAATACGTTGTGTTGTACAACTTTAGCAATAACTTAAGAATAGTTGCTATATACACGATTCACATTTTCTTTTAGAATTTTTAGAATTGTATATATAAAATAATAAATTATATATTGTACCAAGGTCAATATATAAAATAGATGCATTAAATATTTCGTCTCAAAAACTAAATACTCCTAAAAAAGTAAATGTTTACTTATAAAGAAAATAAATTAAAATATCATATTTTCAGGATCACTAAATTTTAATCTATTAGTAATAGTAACCTAACATAAATTTTCTTCCAATAGCCTGCGCATTGCGTGAACTATATTGCCAACTTGTTTACACATTTTCATCCTATAAAAAAAAAGAATATAATTATATTTTGATAAAAGAAAATCAAAAAGTACAGAAGTACAAATAAAAAAAATTGTATGCAATCTCAAGTTCACAACATATAAAAACAAGGTTATAGCAAAAGATAAAGCAAATGCATTATAGTAATTCCATAAAAGTTAAAGTCCAGTACAAGTTCATATTCATATTTACAAGACGTATTATTTTTATTAAACACCTCACTTTTAAATTGTGTAATTACATATTTTCTTTTGAGACAAGTACAAACAAATAACATACCAGTGCAATGTCACAAGTGGAGTTTAGGAAATTGATATATACGCAATTATATTCTTATCTTGTGAAGGTAGAGATGTTATTTCCAATAGACGATACCCTCGGCTCAAGTAAGGTAGAGTATATATGTCACGACCTAAACTGTCGCAAGTGACACCCACACTGAATCCCCAGTGGGAGAACCAATTAATCAATCAATACTTAACCAAAAACTAAGCAGCTAAAACCAATTTCAATAATAAATCCAAGATTCACATTTAAAAAAAAAGAATTTAAAACCTGCAGAAATAATCTCCCAGAATCTAAAAGTCGTGTACCAAAACTCTAATCATGTCTGAAAGACGGGGATGCAACCTCAAAACATAAAAAGTGTAAGTCCGAATAAAGGACTAGAACTAGCAGAAGAATCCATGGTAGCCCAAAAGATGCAGCTCACCCTTGAATTCCGAAGTCGTCTGAACTACAACTGAGGTCTCGCAGCAGCCACCGGAATATGCCCTGTACTCAATAAAAGAAGAGCAAGAGCAGATTCAATACACAAAAATAACAGTGTACTGATAGCCGGTAGGATCACTGGTCAGCTCTAAAATACAAAATATGAACATACAATCATAACTTAGTAAAACAGGACAAACATGTATAAATCAAGTCAAGTGAGTATAAGTAAGACTCCCAGTCACTAACCTGACTTAACCACCATATAAGACATGTTTAAAAATCCATAAATAATAGACCACATATGATTTTGTCACATCCTTCAAGTAATCTGGACCACCCAAAGATCCCAGGACATCATCTATGGCGTTCAACATGCAATTCCGATTTATACAAGAAATCACCTTAGCACTTAAACACACCAACTCGATCACTCATGGACCAACATGTAATAATAACATCACAAAAGATAAGCTCGGTTCACTCATAAAACTAACACACATAATAATAAATAAATCTGTACCAGACGTGGTACCCGAGTCAACTATAAGTGAATCTGTACTAGGCATGGTACCCGAGCCAACCAATGATCTGTACCAGGCGTGGTACCCAAGTCAATCGAAGAATCACATATATCATAACAATCACAACCACAATGAATAACATACCACACTTGTACAACCCATAAGCATTTAAAACAAGTCCATTGCATGAGATTGACACTTAAGATATCATTTAACATTCATTCCCTTTTTCCTGAACACATATTGTGCAAATAATACTAATGAGAGTTATTGTGCACACATTACGCAATTGGGTTACAACAATCATCACCTACCTAAATCCAAGCCTGAATGCTCTACTGGATCTGAGCTTTTCCGTTTCTGGCAACTTTAGCTTCATTGTGGTCTAAGAACAAGAATGTAAACACATAATCAATCAACATGACCTGTAATATCGCGGATTACAATTTAATTCCGAATTCAAGGCCAATTTCATGATTATCCCACCCATTCTAGGACCTGTCCACCAATACTTTATTTAGAACTACCAATTCGATGGTTATACTAATGAATTACGGTAATGTAATCATGAACAAGCAACTTTAATTCATAATCCCAAAGTTTTTATACCTTATAATCCCTTTTACACAAGAAATTCTATCTTAGGTCAAGCTAAACCCTCCCCAAGGCCTGTAACTAACGATTCTAAGCCATAGGAATCGAAGTACTAGTTTACGGGAATAAAATACTTACCTTAATGAAAAATTCTGGTGAAAAATCGATGGAGTTCGCCCAAAATCACCAAAGTCCTCCCCAAAATATTCTTGTGAAATAATGAGCATTTTTGGGGAAGTTTCTGTATTTATAATGATTAACCGCGTTATAGCGGTCCGATTTCGCTATAGCGGCACCGCCATAGCGGAAGCCTCTCGCTATAGTGGAGTTGACCGACTCTGACTCTCGCTATAGCGGGAATTTCTCCGCTGTAGAGACATCGCGGTAGCAGCCTGTCACCCTCTATAGCTGGTGTGATGGAACAGAAACTCGAATATCCTCCCAATTTTGCCTATTTCACAACACACCCTCAAACCATGACGTCCCGAATCAACCCCTTTACGTCAAGTTCGATATCAAGAGTTTTACTCACCCGAATTTATTTTTGAAAAGTCATACAGACTCATTAACGCCTTAGCTAATAGAAAAATAAGCTAAGACTTAATCATTTCACCCATTCTTTCTCCGGATTTTCCTAGACCTCACCTCACTCAGATTTCGTCCAAGACTAGCTTAGCCCAAAATTTTCAACTTTCAAACTTGGAAGATTTCTAACCCGATTTCTTGCATGATTAACTCATCCATAACGACAGAAAGAGTCGTTACAATATAGACAACGCTAAAGAGAAAGGAGAAGACATTTTCTTCCCTTCTCTTTGAATTAATGTCCTTTAACTTGAAAACAAAATAGAGACTTCAATCATTCACTCAATGCTCTAAGTGATCAAAGTTTCTGACCACCAAGATTTGAGTAGAGGAATAAAATAAGATGTTAGAGAATTTAAAACTGCCCATTAGATAACATAAGAATAAAATAAGTACTTTGAAATTTTCATCAAACTTGGCTTGTTATGAAAAAGTGCAATGAAACTTTTCACTGAGCCAAAGAAAAAACAGAGTGTAACCATAATTAGTACAAGAACAATAATATACCTAGTGAAATTTCAGAAAGTGGAGTTTGGAGAGAGTAGAGTGTACACAAACCTTACCCTTATCTCGTGGAGGTAGAGAGACTGTTCCTGAAAGACCCCCTCGGCTCAAGTGAAGCGAAACAAAGGAGTAATGAAAGCAAACCATCTGATGAGTAAAGATTGAAAATCTTCACTGTCTTATTAAACTTATTTACTAAGAAGTGGTTATAAAAATAGGAAATTTGCATCATTGGCTGCTGAGAATGGTAGAGAGTGTGCAACCATTCAAAGAATTCCCTATAGCTCTATAAATCCAGCAGCCTCAGGCTTTAAGTCATGACATTTTTGCTATTTTCGTGAGCTTCTGTAAAGTTTGCAGCCAATGAATTATCCAAAAGATGAAACTTTATCACAATATTTAAGCAAATTTTATTCACTGGGAACAATTTTCTCTAATATCAAACACACCCAAAGTAAGATATAAGTGACAATTTCAAAATAAATTCGAATATGTAAAACTCTAAACCTGGGTAAATATATCGATGTCTAAGCTCTATAATGAAGAGACTAAATAAAATTATTTAGACAATTTAATTGACATATTTTAAAACACATTTTTTGGCACAAGTAAAGCACAACATGACTTCTATAAAAGAAAAGACACGAACTAGTATTTGGGTGGAAACATTTTGAATCAATAGCGATGATCAAATAAAAAGGTGAACGCTAGCTTGGATTGCAAATCGACCTAAAGTTTAATTGAATCTGAAAACTCACTGTCCAAACAAATTAAATATTTTTTTTGACTTTGCAAATATGAAAGAATCTCAACTTGCAAATACCTACATTCGCTAGAAATAGACATCAATAAAACTTGTTATCTTTGTAACTCCCCCCAAACAATTAAACATATCTTTGTAACTCCCCCGAAACAATAAAACATATCTTTCTTGAATGTATATGAAACATGTCAAGAAATTATGCGACAAATTAGATGTGAGCTACATAATGAATAAATCTATCAATTAACAAGGTACAAACTCTCTTGTTCTAACTAAAAGCTTTAACATAAAAGTTAAAAAATAACTTAACTGGCAAGACGCATAATCGTACTTGCTATGGAATATATTGATAGTAAGAAATGAGAATTACCACAGAAAGACTAAAAGAAAGATTACTATTACCTCTTTTGATCATATTTAGCAATGACTAGTAAAATTTGCAAACAAAATCGAGATAAAGTTATGTTCGATAAATGAAAACCACCCCTTACGAATTTTAAATTAAATTCTGATGGTTTTGCAATTACATATTCAGAGAAAAGTAACAAGTAAATGATAAAAAATTTCATGAAATGGGAATTAAAACAAGCAATTTGAAACGTATAAATGAGCAAACTTCTCATGAAGCACCAAAAATAACAACAAATTCATTACAACGTTTAAAAAATTTATTCAATCATAAGGTGATGAAACTACATAAGAATTTATTTACTCCAATCTATTTTAAACCCAAACAAATTAAATGATGAAAAAGCTCGATCGCAGTTGTTAAAAAGATAAAGGAACAACTCCTCAATTCATACATTATAGCTTTATCTAGCTTTAGTGTGAGTTTTAAAAATTAACGGTATCACAATCTTAATCAAAATTTAAGCGAGAATTTTAAATTTTATATTTCAAATCATCGAAAGAATTTTGATGAAAATTTGTGGCTGCTTTAACAACTTGAAATTATTGGCAAATTTAAGAGATGCAAAGACAAACAAACAGGAAGACAAAAACTAATAGAAAAAAAAGCAGAAAATCAAAATCAAATCAAATAGGAGAAAATTAAGGTGAAAAGAAAATCTGCTAGTATGAAAAAATGAGATTACTTACCGTGTTTTTTCTATTCAACATCCACAGAAACTCCTAGAGCACAAATGATAGGAAATAAAAATTAAATCAAATAGAAGAAAATTAAAATGAAGAGATAATCTGCTAATGGAAGAGAGATTTTACTTACATACTTTTTTCTTCAACAGCAATAAAAGACCGTAGAGAAAAAGAGAAGACCTTGTGAAGAGAGATTTTACTTACATGATTTTTTCTTCAACAACAACAAAAGATCGCAGAGCAAAAGAGAAGACCTAGGTAGTGAAAACTGAGAAAGAGGGTAAAAATTTCAGAAAAAATATTTTCTGCATTCGATTTTGGTGAAGACCAAAAAAATAATGTACTATATTTTAGGTCATAACACACTAAGAGCAGAGGCGAATTCAGGATTTTAAGTTTGTGGGTTCCCAAGAAGTTAAAAATGATCATCTAAGGGGGCTCGAACCTGGGTCTCGCGCGAGCAATCCTTTTAAAGGTTCCTTTTCAACCGCTGAGCCAACCATCAACTTTGTTATGGGTTCCTAACTTAACATTCTTATATATTTAACAGATTTTTTAATATAGTTACAAGGTTTACGAAAATGTTTGGGAACCCCCACCTCGAGGGGTAGATCCGCCCCTGACTAAGAGTCCAACTCACGTAAGTTGTTGAGTAATTTAAATTAAACTATCACGACCCAGACTGTCGTGAGCGACACCCACCCAACCCCCGAGTGAGCGAACCATCAATTACCCAAACTTAACTATTCTAACATCTCAAAACCAGTGCAATAAAAAATAAACTAGCATAAATATCAAATCAACCAACACTATTATAAATATCCTGCAGAAAATTTCCTCCCTAGAACCTGAAAGTCATCGTACCAAAACACTACCAAAAATCTAGATTACGGGGATGCAACCCCAATGTGAATAAGCAGAGTTTAAGTCCAAAACAAGTGGGCTACAACTAGTGCGAAAGAAACCAAGGCAGCTCGATTGAAACAGCTCACCCTTGATGTCTTGATGCGTTAGGCCTACAGGTGAGGTCGTGCGTCAATCGCCGGAAGATTGCCTGTACTCACAAAAGAAACGCAAGTGCAGAATCAGTACACAACCACCATGTACTGGTAGGATCATCAGCCAGTTCCAAATAAGCAATATATGAACAGTACAATAGCCAAGCAGAAGTATAGGAAACATGTAAATAAGCCAACAAATATCCCTAGACTACAAGTCTCTTCCTAGCTTGTCCCCACATGTACCCCACTCTTATATCCATGATCAACAATCAATACTAATCAATAAATATACCATTTTTGTATCCCGGACCCACCCTGGGATCTCCCCTAAATAACACCTAAATGTTAAACATGCAACCCGGTCTACACCAAGACCAAACTCACAGACCAATAATAATAACCCGGCCTCTCAAGGACCATATGCAATATCACAAATCATAAACACACCTCGATTCACTCATAGAATCAAAATCAAATGCACAATACAAATAAGTAAACCCGTACCAGGCATGGTACCCGAGCCAACCAGTTAGTATCCCGTACCAGGCGTGGTACCCGAGCAACCCGTTAGTTATCCTGTACCAGGTGTGGTACCCGAGCCAACCGAATTTCACACAGAATCCACAGTCACAAGCAATGAACTATCAAACTTGTAAACCAACAAGCAATAACACCTAGTTCATTTCATAAGGCTGATAACCGGACCCTTAGACATCCCTAAATCATTTCCTAAGCATGCAACTCATACAACACTTAGACAAAAGTACACAAACATACAATGCATACAGGAATCAATAACCATCACCTACCTCAAAATATTCCAAGCTCTATTGAACCAGAGCTTTCCCCTTTTCAGGATCCCTTGCTTGTTCTTGGTCTAGAAATAAATATGCATGAATCATGATCAATTACTGATCCAAAAGTACCCAGATTATACAAAAACCCAATCCCCAGGCCAATCCTATGATCATTCCACCCATTTCCGGGCTTTTCCACCATTAATTCACCTAAATTCATCATTTTTACGGATACCTTTAGAGAATTATGGCTAAGTGATCATCAACCATCATCAATAATCAAGACCCAAGTACTCTAGTACCCTAGAATCTCCCTTTTCCCCCGATTCTTCCATTCCTAGGTCATTCCAAACCATCCCCCAACTCCACCCCTAGCAATTCTAAAGCGTAGGAAAGATAGTACGAAGGTTGGGGAGTAGAAACCTTACCTTTAGGATGAAAAATCGTGTAAAACTAATGAAAATTGCCCAAAATTGCCCTCTTCTTCTCCCAAAACGTCTTTGTTGAAACCTGACTGTTTTAGAGAAGTTTCTGCATTAAATTCCATCACACACCGCTATAGCGGTCCGCTCCGCTATAGAGGTACCGCCGTAGCAGAGTCGACTGCTATGGCGGAGGCTGACCAACGTTGACTTCCGCTGTAGTGGTATTTTCTCCGCTACAACGGAGGTCGCTATGGCGGTGTGTCAACTGCTACGGTGGTTGACACGGGACAAAAAGTCATAAATTCCCTCAAATTGCCCCATCTTACAACACACTTATTTTTCCGACGTCCCGGAATAACCCCTTCACGTCAACCTCGATACCGGAAGTTCTACTTACCCGAATTCTATTCCGAAAAGTCCTCCGGACTCCTTTGTGTCTTAGCTAAATGGAAAACTAGCTCAAAATAAAACACTTAACCCAATCCTTACCCGGATTACCCTAGACCATACCTCGCTTTAAAATCGGTCGAGACTAGCCTAGCCCAGAATTTCAAACTCCCAAACTCGGGCTTTTCTAACTCTAGAAATTGGCATGAATGGTTTACACATAACGTAGGACCCGGTCGTTACATAAACACTTTAACATAAAAGTTAAAAAGTAACATAACTGGCAAGATGCATAATCGTTCTTGCTATGAAATATATTGCCAGTAAAAAATGAGAATTACTACATAAAGACTAAAACAAAGATTATTATTACCTCTTTCAATCATATTTAGCAATGACTAGTAAAATTTGCAAATAAAATCGAGATAAAGTTATCTTCAATAAATGAAAATCACCCCTTACAAATTTTAAATTAAATTATGATGGTTTTGCAATTATTCAGAAAAAGTAACAAGTAAATAATAAAAAAATTCATGAAATGGCGAATTAAAACAAGCAATTTGAAATGTATAAATGAGCAAACTTCTCTAGAAATACCAAAAATAGCAGCAAATTCATTACAATGTTAACAAAAATTATTAAATCATAAAGTGACGAAACTACATATAAATTTATTTACTCCAATCTATTTTAAACCCAAACAAATTAAATGATGAAAAAGATCAATTGCGGTTGTTAAAAAGATAAAGGATCAACTCCTCAATTCATTCATTATAGCTTTATCTAGCTTAAGTGTGAGTTTTAACAATTAGCGATATCATAATCTTAATCACAATTTAAGCGAGAATTTTAAATTTTATATTTCAAATCATTGAAAGAATTTTGATAAAAAATTGTGGCTGCTTTAACAAATTGAAATTGTTGACAAATTAAAGAGATGCAAAGACAAACAAACAGGTAGACAAAAGCTAATAGAAAAAAATAGAAGAAAATCAAAATCAAACCAAATAAAAAAAAATTAAGGTGAAAAGAAAATCTGCTAGTATGAAAAAGAGAGATTACTTATCATATTTTTTCTATTCAACATCCACAAAAACTCCTAGGGTACAAATGACAGGAAACAAAAATCAAATCAAATAGAAGAAAATTAAGGTGAAGAGAGAATCTGCTAATGGAAGAGAAATTTTACTTTCAATCATACTTAGCACTCACTAGTAAAATTTACAAACACAATCGAGATAAAGTTATCTTAGATAAACTCTTTTTTGTTTTAAAGTTAAAATCGGGCCAATGGCCCATGGATTAAGCAAAAAGTGTTATTTACAAGTCTAAGCCCAAAAGTGGCTTAGACCAAATAAGCAGCTAAACAAAACAGTAATAGGAAACAACAAGAACAAAATAAAATTTAGGAAAGTGGAAAAAGGTTCCACGCCTCTTCGTCTTTCCCCGGAGTTCTGTTCGCTACCGTGCTCTTGTCGATTTCTGATAAGGGGTTAAGGAGTCTGCTAGATGAGCTGCATACAGAAAGAGATGGCGCTCAAATCGGGCTTATGTCTTTCGATCTGCTCTATTACACCTTTTGCCTTCAAGATCAATGAAAGATTAAGGAGTGAAGGATTTAGATGTATCCGGTCATTGAAGGTTAGCATCCGAGAGATTAGGTGAGATTTGGGTGTATTTCAATTGAGGCGTTTAAGGTTCTCACAAATGCCATGAAATCGACCCAATCAGAGACTTCTCCTTCTCATCTAATCCCAGCACCTTGCCTCTTAAACCGAGATAAGTACCTCCTTCCTTCCTTACTAAGTGATGTGTACTCGGTTACCTCTAATTTGGTCGGACTTTCACTCCTCTTCTTTTTCCTTGACAGGTTGATCTCAACAAGGAGCTGATACCACTGCCTAAGGAATAGGAATTTGAAGTTCCATTCCGACCGCCTCAGGTAAGTCGAAGTTATCCCATGTGAATCCTTAAAGAACTTTGAACCTTGTTGTTATGTTGGTGATGTAGCTTTATTCTTCAGTCCTATTTGCTGTCGTTGTCTGCTTTACCCTCCCTTGTAAGGAAAATTCTAATTTTGGAGCTTTTTAATCCTGAGGTTAGCTAGTTGATTTTTATCCATGTTCAATTCGATAAATGAAATCACCTCTTACGAATTTTAAATTAAATTCTTATGGTTTTGCAATTACATATTCAGAGAAAAGTAACAAGTAAATGATAAAAGTTTCATGAATTAGGAAATTAAAACAAGCAACTTGAAACGTATAAATGAGCAAACTTCTCAAGAAGTACCAAACATAGCAGCAAATTCATTACAACGTTTAAAAAATTTATTCAATCATAAAGTGATAAAACTACATAAGAATTTGTTTACTCCAATCTATTTTAAATCCAAACAAATTAAATGATGAAAACGACTGATTGCAATTGTTGAAAAGATTAATGAACAACTCCTCAATTCATTCATTATAGCTTTCTATAGCTTTAGTGTGAGTTGTAAATATTAGCGATATCACAATCTTAATCATAATTTTAAGTGAGAATTTTAAATTTTATATTTCAAATCATCGAAAGAGTTTTGATAAAAAATTGTGGCTGCACAAACAAACAAACAAGTAGACAAAATCTAATAGAAAAATTAGCAGAAAATTAAAAATCAAATCAAATAGGAGAAAATTAAGATGAAGAGAGAATCTGCTAGTATGAAAAAGAGAGATTTCATTTTCGTATTTTTCCTATTCAACATCCACAAAAACTCCTAGGATACAAACGACAGGAAACAAAAATCAAATCAAATAAAAAAAATTAAGGTAAAGAAATTTTACTTACAGGCTTTTTCCTTCAACAACAACAAAAGACCATAAAGCAAAAGAGAAGACCTTGTGAAGAGATAATCTGCTAATGAAAATGACATTTTACTTACATGTTTTTTTCTTCAACAACAACAAAAGACCGCAGAGCAAAAGAGAAGACCTAGGTAGTAAAAATTGAAAAAGAGCATAAAAATTTCAGGAAAAATATTTTCTACATTCGATTTTGGTGAAAACCAAAAAACAAATGTACTATATTTTAGGCCATAACACACTAAGAGTCCAACTAATGTAAGTTGTTGAGTAATTTAAGCTATAAGATTTAACATAAAAGTTAAAAAGCAACTTAACTGGCAAGACGCATAATCGTTCTTGCTATAGAATATATTGCCAGTAAAAAATGAGAATTACCACAGAAAAATTAAAATAAAGATTATTATTACCTCTTTTAATCATACTTAGCACTCACTAGTAAAATTCGCAAACACAATCGAGATAAAGTTATCTTCGATAAATGAAAATCACCCCTTATGAATTTTAAATTAAATTCTGTTGATTTTGCAATTACATATTCAGAGAAAAGTAACAAGTAAATGATAAATTTTTCATGAAATAGGAAATTAAAACAAGCAATTCATTACAACGTATAAATTTTTTATTCAATCATAAAGTGATGAAACTACATAAGAATTTGTTTACTCCAATCTATTTTAAATCCAAATAAATTAAATAACGAAAAGGAACGATTGAAAATTGTTAAAAAGATAAAGGAAAAACTCCACAATTCATTCATTATAGCTTTCTCTAGCTTTAATGTAAGTTTTAAAAATTAACGATATCACAATCTTAATCACAATTTAAGCGAGAATTTTAAATTTTATATTTCAAATCATTGAAAGGATTTTGCTAAAAAATTGTGGCTGGTTTAACAAATTGAAATTATTGACAAATTAAAGAGATGCAAAGACAAACAAAAAGATAGACAGAAGCTAATAGAAAAAAATAACAGAAAATCAAAATCAAACCAAATAAAAAAAATTAAGGTGAAGAGAAAATCTGCTAGTATGAAAAAGAGAGATTACTTATCATATTTTTTTTCTATTCAACATCCACAAAAACTCCTAGGGTACAAATGACAGGAAACAACAATCAAATCAAATAGAAGAAAATTAAGGTGAAGAGAGAATATGCTAATGGAAGAGAAATTTCACTTACAGGCTTTTCCTTCAACAACAACCCTTGTGAAGAGAGAATCTGCTAATGGAAGAGAGATTTTACTTACATATTATTTCTTTTAACAACAATAAAAGACCGCAGAGCAAAAGTGAAAACCTAGGTAGTGAAAACTGAAAAAGAGCATAAAATATTTCAGGAAAAATATTTTCTGCTTCAATTTTGGCGAAAATCAAAAAAATAATGTACTATATTTTAGGCCATAACACACTAAGAGTCCAACTCACGTAAGTTGTTGAGTAATTTAAGTTAAAAACTTTAACATAAAAGTTAAATAGCAACTTAACTGGCAAGACGCATAATTGTTCTTGCTATGAAATATATTGCTAGTAAGAAATGAGAATTACCATAGAAAAACTAAAATAAAGATTATTATTACCTCTTTCAATCATACTTAGCACTCACTAGTAAAATTCACAAACACAATCGAGATAAAATTATCTTCGATAAACTTTTTTTTATTAAGTTAAAATCGGGCCAATGGCCCATGGATTAAGCAAAAAGTGTTATTTACAAGTCTAAGCCCAAAAGTGTCTTAGACCAAATAAGCAGCTAAACAAAACAGTAATAGGAAACAACTAGAAATAAACAAGAACAAAATAAAATTTAGGAAAGTGGAAGAAGGTTCCACGCCTCTTCGTCTTCCCCGGAGCTCTGTTCGCTACTGTGCTCTTGTCGATTTTTGATAAGGGCTTGAGGAGTCTGTTAGATGAGCTGCATAGAGAAAGAGATGACACTCAAATCGGGCTTATGTCTTTCAATCTGCTCTATTATGCCTTTTGCCTTCAAGATCAATGAAAGATTAAGGAGTAAAGGATGTAGATGTATCCGGTCATTGAAGGTTAGCATCCGAGAGATTAGGTGAGATTTGGGTGTATTTCAACTGAGGCGTTTAAGGTTCTCACAAATGCCATGAAATCGACCCAATCGTAGACTTCTCCTTCTCGTCTAATCCCAACACCTTGCTTCTTAAACCCAGATAAGTACCTCCTTCCTTCCTTACTAAGTGATGTGTACTCGGTTACCTCTAATTTGCTCGGACTTTCACTCTTCTTTTTTCCTTGACAGGTTGAGCTCAACAAGGAGCTGATACCACTGTCTAAGGAATAGGAATTTGAAGTTCCATTCCGACCGCCTCAGGTAAGTCGAAGTTATCCCATGTGAATCCTTAAAGAACTTTGAACCTTGTTGTTATGTTGGTGATGTAGCTTTATTCTTCAGTCCTATTTGCTGTCGTTGTCTGCTTTACCCTTCATCGTAAAGAAAGTTCCCATTTTGGAGCTTTTTAATCTTGAGGTTAGGTAATTAAGTTTTATCCATGTTCAATTCGATAAATGAAATCACCTCTTACGAATTTTAAATTAAATTTTTATGGTTTTGCAATTACATATTCAGAGAAAAGTAACAAGTAAATGATAAAAGTTTCATGAAATAGGAAATTAAAACAAGCAACTTGAAACGTATAAATGAGCAAACTTCTCAAGAAGTACCAAACATAGCAGCAAATTCATTACAACGTTTAAAAAATTTATTCAATCATAAAGTGATAAAACTACATAAGAATTTGTTTACTCCAATCTATTTTAAATCCAAACAAATTAAATGATGAAAAAGACTGATTGCAATTGTTGAAAAGATAAATGAACAACTCCTCAATTCATTCATTATAGCTTTCTATAGATTTAGTGTGAGTTATAAATATTAGCGATATCACAATCTTAATCACAATTTAAGCAAGAATTTTAAATTTTATATTTCAAATCATCGAAAGAGTTTTGATAAAAATTTGTGGATGCTTTAACAACTTGAAATTATTGACAAATTAAAGAGATGCAAAGACAAACAAACAGGTAGAAAAAAGCTAATAGAAAAAAATAGCAGAAAATCAAAATCAAACCAAATAGAAGAAAATTAAGGTGAAGAGATTAGTATGAAAAAGAGAGATTACTTACCGTATTTTTCCTATTCAACATTCACAAAAACTCCTAGGGTACAAACGGCAGGAAACAAAAATCAAATCAAATAGAATTTTTTTTTAAAGTGAATAGAGGAGAATCTGGTAATGAAAGAGCGATTTTACTTACAGGATTTTTCCTTCAACAACAACAAAAGACCGCAGAGCAAAAGAGAAGACCTTGTGAAGAGATAATCTGCTAATGGAAGAGAGATTTTACTTACATGCTTTTACCTTCAACAACATCAAAAGACCGCAGAGCAGATGAGAAGACCTAGGTAGTGAAAAATGAAAAAGAGCGTAAAAAATTTCAGGAAAAATATTTTCTGCTTCAATTTTGGCGAAAATCAAAAAAATAATGTACTATATTTTAGGCCATAACACACTAAGAGTCCAACTCACGTAAGTTATTGATTAATTTAAGTTAACAGCTTTAACATAAAAGTTAAATAGCAACTTAACTGACAAGACGCATAATTGTTCTTGCTATGAAATATATTGCTAGTAAGAAATGAGAATTACCAGAGAAAAACTAAAATAAAGATTATTATTACCTCTTTCAATCATACTTAGCACTCACTAGTAAAATTCACAAACACAATCGAGATAAAGTTATCTTCGATAAATTTTTTTAAAGTTAAAATCGGGCCAATGGCCCAAGGATAAGCAAAAAGTGTTATTTAAAAGTCTAAGCCCAAAAGTGGCTTTGTCACGACCCGATTTCTCAAATCATGATGACACCTACAACCCCCAGTAGGCGAACCAATTTCCGTAGCCCAGAACGGTTAGTAATGGTCTACTACGTAACCAAAATGCACCAGCAAGTAGAAATAAGCGGAAGCAGAATGTAAAGGTAGAACAAGCGGAAGCAAAACTCAAATATATACATAAAGAAAACTACACCAACCCCAAGACATGGTATCGACAGTACAGAAGCTTCTAATAGAATACAAGTTCTAGAAGAAACAAAATGATAAGTATAACTGTCTCCGAATATACAAAGAGTAACAGTACAAAAGATGAGATGTGGTCAAGCCCCGACCGTCAGGCGCTCACCCTAGTCTCGAAGATCCAAAAGCTGCACGAGTCTCCAACGCGATCAACGGAGAGAACTCAACCAATATCTGGACAGAAAGTGCAGAAGTGTAGTATGAGCACCAAAACAACATGTACTCAGTAGGCATCATCGGCCGACTGAGCGCATATAAGATATAAAAGCAGTAAGTAACAGATAGCAAGAAAGCAGTCACTGAAGCACAAGGAGCTAGCACAGAGAGTAGACAACCAAAAGCTACAAGTAAAACATGCTAGCACAGAGATACAATTACACAGAAACACAGGTGAAGGAAAGGAGGACACACCTGGAGCCATTGCACAACAATATAAGTAAATAGAGAGAGAGTTGAGAAAATGGCGGTATACCGGTAACCTCAAGTAAAAGGAAAAGACAGAAAGCAGTCTAACATACTCAAAATGGAATCAACAAGTATAAGGAAATCATAACACCAATCCACTAACATGAAAGCATAACCAGGGAATCACCTCACAAGTACCACCCTAGGATGAAATAACTAGACCACAATAACCGAGAGATACCACTCAACTTCCCACAATAATAGGACCATAATCTCACACTCTGCTCAGAAGGCCACACAAAGGTGCCTCAATAAGATAGGACTCCCCAACCCTCTCAATAATCAGACATCCCACAACTGAAGCCTCAACAGGTTAACCATCACTAATCCTTCGCTAACCGAGTGCCAAGACAAGCTCTAAATAGGGACAGGAGTAAATATAGTCTACCTACAGTCCCAACGACGGCTCATACAACTGAGGAACGCAATCAAGTGAAAACAAACCCTCCGGCATCCCATACTATCAGAGCGTACAATAAAAAATCAACAAACAAGGGTGGAGTCTCAAACAATGAATGATATGATGCATGAAGATCTCAAGTGAAATGGTATCTCGGTATGTACCTCCTCCGGTACTGATTGGTCCCAGCAGGTAGGTTCTATGGAAGGACATTGCCCGTATACCTCTACTCCACCGTATACCCTTCCTCCGGCACACGCAGCTCAAAGCCCCAGGCCCGGAGCGGCAAGGTCCATGGAGGTCCCCGACCAATATACTAGATGCCCCGCATCTCAAAAATCCCCAAGTAAAGCTGCCTGGAGGGTGTCCGGGTCTAAATCGGTAAATCAAATAGTTCTAGCGCACGGCCCAGCTGAGCCTAGTATTATCACGAAAGCTGTAGTAAAGCAAGTCTAGCCCTCGGCCCTGCCGAGCCTAGTATTATCACGAAAGCTGTAGTATATAAGCATGGCACTCAACCCCGTCGAGCCTAGAAAAAGTGGAACTATTGATAAAATATCTTTTTAGAACTTTCCTTATCCCAAGAAGATTCACAAAATAAGTCAAACCATTTCCAAATCATTTTCATCGAAAATGGCCCCCCCGGGCATCAAGTCCATGAAAGTTGTGAGGGCATTAGTCAACCCAAAAGACATCACCAGGAACTCATAATGGCCATAATGTGTCCTGAATGCTGTCTTAGGGATGTCCTCCGCCCAAAACCTCAACTGATGGTAGTCGGACCTCAAATCAATCTTTGAAAACATGGTTGAACCCTTAAGCTGATCAAACAAGTCATCAATCCTCGGCATCGGATACCTATTCTTCACTGTCAGCTTATTCAGCTGTTGATAATCAATACACATCAGCATCAACCCATCCTTCTTCTTAACAAACAGAACAGGAGCGCCCCAAGGTGACATACTCGGTCTAATGATCCCCTTAGCTAACAAATCCTGGAGCTGCTCCTTAAGCTCTCTCAACTCAGCAGGAGCCATTCCTTAGGGAGAAATAGAAATTGGCATAGTGCCCAGCTCTAACTCAATAGCAAAATCAATATCTCTCTTAGGTGGAAGGCCTGTCAGGTCGGTAGGAAACACCTCTAAGAAGTCTCTAACCAGAGGGATGACTCAGGAGATGAAGGGTCAGCACTAGTATCTTCGACATATGCTAGATAAGCTAAACACCCAAGGGAAATAAACTTCCTAGCTCAAAGACAAGAGATGATCCTAGACGGTGCAAGGCTAACAGAACCCTACCACACAACCGGGGATACCCCAGGCACGGTGATAGTAACGGTCTTGGTATAACAATCCAAAATCGCACGGTGAGGGGATAACCAGTCCATGCCCAGTATCACATCAAAATCTAACATGTCAAGTATCATCAAATCACCCCAAGTCTCCAAATCACCAACAGATATCATGCAAGGTCTCACAATCCGATCCACTACTAAAGAATCTCCTACTGGGTCAAAAAAGAAACAGAAATAGATAACGTCTCACTAGCCAACCCCAAACAAGGCACAAAGTAGGCAGATACATATGAACATATAGATCCAGTATCAAAAAAAGCCATAGAAGACTGATGGCACACAGAAATCGTACTTGTAATCACAGCATCCAAGGCATCTGCCTCCGGTCTCCCAGGGACCACATAAAACTGATGATGACCTCTACCTGCCCAACTGTCATCCCTACCACCTGCTCTGCCATGTGAGGCACCACCCCTAGCCTTACCAGCACCTCCTCTAGCTGGTGGCTGAACTGCTCGCAAAGGCTCAGCAGTCTGAGCGGCTGACAGAACTGTACCCCACTAGGGGCAATCTCTAGCATAATGGCCAACAACACCACACTCATAACAAGGCCTTGACATCCTGAACTGTCAAGATGGACCAGCAAAACCTGTATGGCCACCATGTCCCAATGCCCCAAAAGCTACACCCCTCGAAGACTGACCCTGCTCGAACTGAGAACTACTAGAAGTCTGAAGTGAAGCCTGAACTGGTCGGGTACACTGACCCTGGTGCTGCTCTGGCTGATAACCCTGGTCTCACTGGCCTGAACCACTACCACCATGTCTAGAACCACTGTAGCCACCCTGATAACGAGGCCTCTTATCTCTATCCCCCTGATTATGTCAATGCAAGTCCTCCACAGTACGGACATAGTCTACAATAGCCTGAAATGACTGACCACTAGAAACCAATATCTCAGCTGGCTGTCTAAGCTCTGTCCACAATCCCCAAACAAATCTGTGAATCCTGTCCAGCTCGGTGGGAATGATCATAGCTCCAAATGGACCAAGCTAATAGAAACGGGTCTCACACTCAGATATAGACATGGATCCTTGCATAAGCCTGGTGAACTGCTCCCGGCGATGCTCACGATCACTCTAAGGTAAGAACTTTGCCATGAATGCCTCATAAAACTCAGACCAAGGCATCGGAGGTGATGTAGAAGGTCTGCAAGCAACATGTTCCCTCCACCATAACTTTGATGGACCCTCCAACTGATACGTAGTATATCCAACCTCGTGAGTCTCTAACAAACCCAGATGGTGTAACGTCTCCTCACAGGTAGTAATGAAGTCATGTGGATCCTGACCTGATGTACCAGCGAATGTCGGTGGTGCTAATCTCAGAAATCTACTCAAGGCCTTCTGCTCTCCATCTGTCATAGTTGGGCGAGGAGCAAAAGGTTGTGCAACCGCTGGAACTGGAATAACCTCAGCACGGGGATCCACAGTAGCAGGCTGCGCTCCTGAACTCTGAACACCCAGGGCTGCCCCCTAAGCAGATGTCTGTGCTACCTCAGAAGGTCGCTCTCCAATCATGCCCAATAGATGAAGTAGTAAACCTCGAATATCTGGAGACTGAGCTGGGGCTGAAGCTGGCACAGAAACTAGTGCTGGAACTGGTACCGGAGCTGGAGGTACCTGGGTTATCCCCAAGTCCACATGTTGCTGCTCAGGAATAAACTTTGGCTCATAATCATGCTCGGGCTCTACCTCAACTCTAGCAGCTCTAGCAGGTGCCACTGCTCTGGCACGTCCACGAACCCTACCTCGACGACCTCCCTGGCCCTAGCTGGTGTCGGGGGTGTTGGAGTCGAAGGCTCATCTATGACCCACGCCGAAAATCTCGTATGAACTATTTGCGGAAGAGTGGATGTGAACAAGTGAGATTTCCAGAAACATTCAAGGATACTACGCACGAGATAGAATCAAGAAAAGTCTATTTTTCCTAAGATGTCTGCATAGCCTCCTGAAGATTGAGTATGGACATCTCCGCTCTGATCCGTAGGACTCAACTAGACATTGGCTCCTATACCGCTGACATCGGTGAACCTGGCTCTGATACCAAGCTGTCACGACCCAATTTGTTAATTATGATGGCACCGACAACCCTCGAGTAGGCGAACCAATCCCTGTAGCCCAAAATGGTTAGTAATGGGCTACTAGCTAACAATTTAGCGAAAGAAATGATATAATCAAGTGGAAGCTAATAAACAAGATGAAAAGATAGATGGTAGGAATATATAAACATATGCGAAAGCTAAACCAAACCCCAAAACCTGGTATTATAGTATAGAGCCGGAACTACATATAAGGAGTATGAAGTATCCAAAGTAATATATACATAACTGTCAACGAGTATTAACAGAGTACATGATACAGAAGATTAACTAAAGCTAAGCTCCGATCGCCAAGATCTCACCCTCAGTATGGATAGTCCAAAAGATCTCCATGCACGAATCCCATGATCTAGCGATGATGGCCCACACTAGGATCTGCACCAGAAGCTGCAGAGTGTAATATGAGCACCAAATGCAAAGCATAATATACCCAGTAGGTATCATAGGCCGACTGGGTATATATAAGATAAAAGAACAGTAATAAGCAGAATAGAAAACAATTAGTCACAGAAGGCAATGAATAAGTACACGGAAGCTAGCACAGAAGGAATACAAGCAGGAACAATACATATGGCTAGCTAAAAGAATACACATCACAGGCGAAAGAAAGAAATACATACCCGGGATCCCCGCAACAACAAGTATATAAAGAAGAGTTTAGAAAGTAAGCGGTATATCGGTAACCTCAACTAATAGAGAAGGAGAGGAAGAAAATAGTAAACATGCTCGAATACAAGGAATGATAACCCAACTAAGCATGCAATCTTAAGTCAAGAATTTAACAACTGGAAGCCCAAGTTTAACCTTAACAATATCAACCACAATAGGAACCAATAGAGCGAAATAGTAATAATAAGTCTACCTACAGTCCCACGAGTGCCCATACACCCCAGGGAACACAAACAAGTGAAGACAAACCCTCTGGTAGACTACCGGAGCATATAATCATTACATAGCAAACAAGGGTGGTACCTCACACAAATGAATGATATGCTATGATATGCCAAACCAAGTGTAACCGCAGTGTCAGTATGTTACCCCTTCTGGTTCTCCAAAGGTCCAATAAAGGCGGGATCCATGGAAGGACTTCTCCCAAGTACATCTACTCTGTCGTACACCCCTACCCCCTGGTGACCCTTTTTCCCGTAGCACTTAGTCTAGAATGACAGGGTCCATGGAGATCTACTCGTAGACCACATACTACACTCTAACCTCAAAGTATCCGTCTGGAGTGCCACCGGATCCAAACTAGTACTCAAATGCTCAAAATGCATGCTTGAATTCTATCCAGGTCTAAATCGATGAAATAAGTCTCATAAACCTCCTTCAAGGGTGCCCGGGCATATCCGGGTCTAAAACAATAGTAAATCAATTCCGATGCTAGGCTTTACCGAGTCTAATATCATTTCTCATCTATAACAGGGTCAATCTAGAACCTTGGTTCAACCGGGTTTAATATATAGTAGGAAAACTGTAACAAATCTTTCTTTTAACTTTTCTTACCCCAAGAAGATCCATTAAAATAGTACCAAACCATTTCGTAACATTTTTTACCAAAAATAGGCGCCCGAGGCCATGCAAGATTTAGAAAATCATATGAGGTAGGCTCAAAGCCAAAACCGTAGTAAAAAATCAAGTAGAAATCCTTTTATATGCATGATAATGGCATGCTCAATCACAAACAATAGCCTAATGGCTCACAATCATCCTATCGGCCCTGCACAGGCTCCAATCGTTCTATAGCACAGATATCCAGCTCTATAATAATTATAATGATGTCTGGGACTCATAGACATTCCCAATATCCCACCATCTAAGTTCCAGAGTCAATATAAGGCCTCACAGGACCACAAGGGTAATAATATCATCTATAGCAAATACTACAACCATCGGAGGAAGAAAAGGAATCGGACATGAATAAAGCGGTTAAGATTTGTGGTACAAACTAGTAAACCCAACCCAAGGATGCCCATTAGTACAATTTTATCCTATATATGCAAAGTCTAAAGAGTTTAAACCGTAACCTACCTGTCGTCTGACGACCAGCTGCTAGGACAACGATATCCAAGCCCGAATTGCTCTGAGAGGCATCGAATGATAGTCAAACTCTCAAAAACAAGAGTAACACATCAAAATGAGTCTACTGATACCCATATAGCTATACTTATAGCAGGGCTAAAAATTGGGTTACCGGCGGGTCCGTGAGCCCCACAACCTGCGACCGGAAACAAAAGAGTAACAAATGATCATAATGATCATAAGAGTAACAGAATGTTGACATTTTAGAGCTAACAGCGCTGTCAAAATTTCCATTCGAGGCTCTCTTCACTGAATGTTGACCAGAGTCAAACTTTCAAGTTCAACTTGGCTAAATCACAAAAACCAAGATAAAACAAACTGGAAGCTCCTTGAACCCGACCAAGGGTCCATCCAGACCAAAATCCACGCTCCGGAGCTAACGGGACTATCTTAATTCAATTCCGAGCATATTTATCAAGAATGTTGACTAAAGTCAATGATATTCTAAGTTTAGGCTCTAAAACAGGCAAACAGCCAAAACGACCAAATGAACGACCAGGGCACCGAACTACTGATCCCAGCAAGTCATAAATAACTTGAAGCCGCTACAGGAAAGCTCTAACAGTACAAAGAAAGCATAAACATGAAGATGACCGGAAGGGTCATCACAACTTGTTTGGGGTTAAAATAGGTTGGAGTAAATAAATTCTTATGTAGTTTCGTTACTTTATGATTGAATAAATTTTTTAAATGTTGTAATGAATTTGCTGCTATTTTTGTTGCTTCATGAGAAGTTTGCTCACTTGTACATTTTAAATTACTTATTCTAATTTCTCATTTCATGAATTTTTTTATCATTTACTTGTTATTTTTCTCTAAATATGTAATTGCAAAATCATCAAAATTTAATGTAAAATTCGTAGAGGGTGATTTTCATTTATTGAAGACAACTTTATCTCGATTTTGTTTGCAAATTTTACTAGTTTGTGCTAAGTACGATTAAAAAAGGTAATAGTAATCTTTGTTTTAGTCTTTCTGTGGTAATTCTCATTTCTTACTAGCAATATATTTCATAGCAAGAACAATTATGCGTCTTGCCAGTTAAGTTGCTTTTTAACTTTTGTTAAAGATTTTAACTTAAATTACTCAATAATTTACGTGGGTTGGACTCTTAGTGAGTTATGACCTAAAATATAGTACATTATATTTTTGGTCTTCACCAAAATCGAATGCAGAAAATATTTTTTTTGAAATTTTTTACGCTCTTTTTCAGTTTTCACTACCTAGGTCTTCTTTTTTGCTCTGCGGTCTTTTGTTGTTGTTGAAGAAAAAATCATGTAAGAAAAATCTCTCTTCACAATGTCTTCTCTTTTGCTCTGCGGTCTTTTATTGTTGTTGAAGAAAAAAGTTTGTAAGTAAAATCTCTCTTCCATTAGCAGATTATCTCTTCATCTTAATTTTCTTTTATTTGATTTAATTTTTATTTCCTGTCGTTTGTGCTCGAGGAGTTTTTGTGGATGTTGAATAGAAAAAACACAGTAAGTAATTTCACTTTTTCATACTAGCAGATTTTCTCTTCACCTTAATTTTCTCCTACTCCCTCTGTTTCAATTTATTTCGCCTATTTTGACTTGACAAGGAGTTTAAGAAAGTAAAGAAGACTTTTGAAACTTGTGGTCTTAAATTAAAGATATGTCAAATATATTAAAATATCCTTTAATCTTGTGGTCTTGAATATGCCATGTGGAAAGTTAGGATTAAAGAGTTTCTAAAAAAGGAAAGAGGCATTCTTTTTAAAACGGACTAAAAAAGAAAGTAGGTCAAACAAATTGAAACGGAGGGAGTATTTGATTTGATTTTGATTTTCTGCTATTTTTTTCTATTATCTTTTGTCTACCTGTTTGTTTGTCTTTGCAACTCTTTAATTTGCCAATAATTTCAAGTTGTTAAAGAAGCCACAAATTTTCATAAAAATTCTTTCGATGATTTGAAATATAAATTTAAAATTTTTGCTTAAGTTGTGATTAAGAAGGTGATACCGTTAATATTAAAACTCACACTAAAGCTGTAGAAAGCTATAATGTATGAATTGAGGAGTTGTTCCTTTATCTTTTTAACTCTCTGAATATGTAATTGCAAAACCATCAAAAATTAATTTAAAATTCGTAAGGGTGGTTTTCATTTATCGAAGATAACTTTATCATATAAATGAGCAGATCTTTCATTGATCCTGAAGGCAAAAGGCTTAATAGAGCAGATCGAAAGACATAAGTCCGATTTGAGTGCCATCTCTTTCTCTATGCAGCTCATCTAGCAGACTCCTCAACCCCTTATCAGAAATCGACAAGAGCACAATAGCGAACAGAGATCCGGGGAAGACGAAGAGGCATGGAACCTTCTTCCACTTTCCTAAATTTTATTTTGTTCTTGTTTATTTCTAGTTGTTTCCTATTACTGTCTTGTTTAGCTGCTTATTTGGTCTAAGCATGTAATGAACCTTCCAGTCATTTGCATGTTTTGGCCTTTCTTGTACCATTAGAGCTTGCCTGTAGCGGCCCTAAGTCATTTATGGCTTGTCAGGACCGACAGTTCGGTGCCCAGGCCGTTTGTTTGGTCTTTATGGTCGTCCCTTGTTTTAGAGATTCAACTTTGGAAATCATTGACTTCAGTCAACATTCTTGGTAATATCAAAGAATTAAACCAAGGTTCTAGGTCAAAGGAATTCCTTACACAAAAGTTTGAGTTAAAGAAATGCCTCGTGTAACACCTCGCCCGTTTGGAAGGTTTAAATTAACCCGTACCTTCGAGGTAAGACTAATAGTGTCTAATATACTAAGAAGGATGTGTTATGAGGTATTATAATCACAAAATGGTCGTATGATAAGTTTTTAAGTCAAGAAAGTTGCGAAACAAAAGTCGGAAAAAGTTATTGTAAATTCCTTTATGGAATTCTCTTTAAATTTGGGTTAAATATCTTGGGGTGTTTCTCCCAATCTATAAAGAGTTAGAAGTTTCCCAACCTACCAAATCGAAGGTCTACGAGTCTAGTTTCCAACTCATAGAACCGTTCATCCATACGACTTCAGAATAGAGAGATATTTATATTTTTGTAAGACTGCACAAGTAGGCACGTCAAGGTGGGCCGCCCTATCCCAAGTCGGTTTAGCACTTTAAAGGATGATTATCCTTTGTTTTACTTCATAAAACTCACCAAAAACTACAGAAAATCAGAGGTAAATCCCCTAGATACTCCATGGACTTTGATGCTTTCAATTCGGAGGTTTAACGGAAGTTGCTCTACATCGTGAGCTCATCGCCGTGGTATAGTTTTCTCGTCGTTTTGGCTCCGTTTGTTGCTACTGCAAAGAGGCCGTTCGTGGAACTGATATTTATATAGTGTTATCTTTTGATTATCGGAAGGTAAGAGTTCTAAATCCTCGATTCATTCTTAATTTGAGCTTTAGAATCAATTTCGAGGAGAACTTATTGTTATCGGAATGTTTGTCGTGTTTTCTTGCCGTATATTGTTACAGCTCGTGGTGAGTCCTTATAACAGCATGTTTAGCTTGGTATTTCAAAGCTTTTTGTCGAGGTAACCTTCCTCCTATGACCCTCCTTCGTAATTTCATGTTCTAGTATTGTTTTATGGATTTCTGAGCCACGAAGTGGTATTTTGGATCTGTGGCTCCGGGCAGCCCCATTGTAATATTAAATTGAGTTGTTATTGCTGTATGTTGATGGTGTTACGGTGTTGGAGGTACTGGGGATTTGTGTGTTTCTTATTGGAGTCGCGGACAATGGTTATTGGATTGAATGACATGAAGTACGCCTTGAAATAGTGCCTCGGGAGCTCGTCACTCCTTTGAGATGTGGGTTGCATATTATTGTTGGATTTAGCTGCCATTTATTATTGTTATTGGCTTCATTTAATACTTTGGATTTGGCTGGTCGCGAGTTTGACATTAACACCTTATCAATTGGCTATGGCTAATTCTTGCAGCCTTGTCGATTCTAGCAATTGTTTCATTACCTTAGTTGATCAGGCTTCATAGAGACGCCTTTGGGTCTTCAGTTGAAAGTATTTTTTTGTGTGATTCTGAGCTTCCCGGAGCAGTTCGAGCCTGGACGACGCCGTTCCCGCAGCTAGTCATCGGATGACAGGTAGGTTATGGCTTCCTCTATCTAGACTCTGCGTATATAGGTGATAACTGCATTAATTAGCATCCTTGGGTGGGTAATTATAGGTTGGTACCCCAAAACTTGTCCGCATTGTTCGTCCGTTATTTCATGCATTGTTTGTAGTATTTGCGTAGTATTGTACATTACCCTTGTGGTCCTGTGCGGCCTTGTGTTAACTCTGAAACATAGATGGTGGGTTATTTGGAAATGTCCACGAGTCTCGAACATAGAATTATCCTTCTAGGCTGGTTATGCTTGCTGAGTAACATTGGAGCCTGTTCAGGGTCGTTAGGTTAATTGTGAGCTGCGAGGCGGCTATTGTGTGTATGATCATACCATTTCTATGCATATAAGGAGGTTTCTTCCATGTTTTACTACTGCTTTGGCTTCGGGCCTGCTGGAACTATTTTCTACACCTTGCATGGCCCGGGGGGCCATTTTTGATAGAAATGATTTGGAAATGGTTTGACTTATTTTGTGAATCTTCTTGGGATAAGGAAAGTTCTAAAAAGATGTTTTATCAATAGTTCCACTTTTTCTGGGCTCGACGGGGTCGAGTGTTATGCTTATATACTACAGCTTTTGTGATAATACTAGGCTCGGCAGGACCAAGGGCTAGACTTATTTTACTACAGCTTTCGTGATAATACTAGGCTTGGCGGGGTCATGTGCTAGAACTATTTGATTTACCGATTTAGACCCGGACACCCTCCGGGCAACTTTACTTGGGGATTTTTTAGAGGCTGGGCATCTAGTATATTGGTCAAGGACCTCCATGGACCTTGCCACTCCGGGCCTGGGGCTTCGGGCTGCATATGCCGGAGGGAGGGTATACGACAGTGTAGAGGTATACGGGCAGTGTCCTTCCATGGAACCTACCTGCTGGGCCCGATCAGCACCGGAGGAAGTACATACAGAGATACCATTTCACCTGAGATCTTCATGCATCATATCATTCATTGTTTGAGACTCCACATTTGTTTGTTGTTTATTAATTGTACGCTCTGGTAGTATGGGATGCCAGAGGGTTTGTTTTCACTTGATTGCGTTCCTCGGTTGTATGGGCAGCCGTAGGGACTGTCTGTAGACTATATTTACTCATGTCCCTATTTAGAGCTTGTCTTGGCACTCGGTTAGTGAAGGATTAGTGATGGTTAACCTGTTGAGGCTTCGGTTTTGGGATGTCTGATTATTGAGAGGGCTAGGGAGTCCTATCTTATTGAGGAACTTTTGTGTGGCCTTCTGAGCAGAGTGTGAGATTCTGGTACTATTCTTGTGGGAAGTTGAGTGGTATCTCTCGGTTATTGTGGTCTAGTTATTTCATCCTAGGGTGGTACTTGTGAGGTGATTCCCTGGCTATGCTATCATGTGAGTGGATTGGTGTTATGATTTCCTTATACTTGTTGATGCCATTTTGAGTATGTTAGAATGCTTTCCGTATTTCCTTTTACTTGAGGTTACCGGTATACCGCTATTTTTTCAACTCTCTTTCTCTATTTACTTATATTGTTGTGCAATGACTCCAGGTGTGTCCTCCTTTCCTTCACCTGTGTTTCTGTGTAATTGTATCTCTGTCCTAGCATGTTTTACTTGTAGCTTTTGGTTGTCTACTCTCTATGCTAGCTCCTTGTGCTTCCTTTATTGGTTCAGTGACTGCTTTCTTGCTATCTGTTACTTACTACTTTTATATCTTATATGCGCTCACTCAGCCGATGATGCCTACTGAGTATCCATTGTTTTGGTGCTCATACTACACTTCTGCACTTTCTGTGCAGATATTGGTTGAGTTCTCACCTTTGATCGCGTTCGAGACTCGTGCAGATTTTGGATCTTTGAGACTAGGGTGAGCGCCTGATGGTCGGGCTTGACCACATCTCATATTTTGTACTGTTACTCTTTGTATATTCAGAGATAGTTGTACTTATCATTTTGTTACTTCTAGAACTTGTATTCTATTAGGAGTTTATGTACTGTCGATACCAAGTCTTGGGGTTGGTGTAGTTTCCTTTATGTATATATTTGAGTTTTGCTTCCGCTTGGTCTACCTTTACATTCTGCTTCCGCTTATTTCTGCTTACTGGTGCATTTTTGTTAGGTAGTAGCCCATTACTATCCTTTCTAGGCTATGAGAATTGGTTTGCCTACTAGGGGGTTGTAGGTGCCATCATGACCTAAGAAGTTGGGTCGTGACAGCTTGGTATCAGAGCTCTAGGTTCACCGGTGTCATGGTACAGAAGCAAGTGTCTAAGTAGAGTCTCGCGAATCAGTACGATGACGTTCGTATCTTATCTGCGGGAGGCTATATGGCATTGTTAGGAAAGGTTTCATCTTCTTGACTCCTGCGTTCCTGGCTTTATTGACTTCTAAAACTTTGGTTGTTCATTCATTCTCACATGCCTCAGATGAGTGTGATAGCGGTTGGTGCCGAGGCTTCTGTTCCTGTTGCTTCAGTGCTTCCGTCAGTGCCAGGACTTCAGCGTGAGGGTTTATTGCACCAGATAGGGAGTGTGGGGTTAGCCAAGCCTCCGATTGGATTTATAGAGACCTCAGCGCTTCAGGACACCATGGCTAGGACTCTGAGTCCTCCGATGAGTATTTTAGTACCTGGTTCTGTGAGTGGTGCTTCAGTTAGGGTTGAGCTTCTAGTTCTTCAGCAGGGTTATCGGTTGGTATTGGAGTACGAGGCGAGATTTTCCTGTCAGACTTCATCTTGTAGAGGCTATTTTTCGTGTGGTGAGCGTGGGCACTTTGCTAGGAATTTCCCCACGATTATGTATCCCAGACAGCCTGGTTGTTATCATTATGGAGAGATTGGTCAACTTTATAAAGCTTGTCCCTGACAAGGGCCGATTGGGCCTTCAGTTTTGACTACTCAGTCCAGAGTTAGATCTCATCAGCTTGATGCTCCTCTTGGTGGCCCAGAGGTAGAGGTTCCTGATATTGTTGCTCCAGGTTAGGCCTTTGCTACCTTCGACTTGTGTTAGTCCCGCTCGTGTTGTAATTCTATCCCTTCTGTCATGTAATTTCTTACATGTCTACCTGCTACTTGTTTAGTTGTTTGGCTACATGAATTGTAGTATCAATGTGTTATTTTATTGGTAGTTTATTCGTTAGTAGTGGATGGGGGTAAGTTAGCCCTGTGAGGTGTTTTACCCAGAGTTTTAGCTTGTGAGTAGGCTTTGTAGAGCTCGCTTCCTGTTTGTTGTGGTTCTAGGCTTGCTTTGAGTCTTCCTTTCTAGCGGTCCTAGATGGTTGTTGCCTAGGCCGTTATCTAGCGTAGATAGAGATTTGTGTGATGGTTTGATGTATTATCGATAGTTGGGACGGAGTTGAGATGTTGCCTTAGTTGGGAGATAATAGTTATGCTAGTGTGCATAGATCGGTTTGGCCTCTCGAGTGTCTAAAGTCGACCCTCTTTGCAGGTATGTGGGTTGTTCCTATAGTCTCCTCCAGTTCCTGGTCCGCTGGGTGTTTTATTGTATCCCCAGCTCCAGTTGGAATGAATCCTGATCATAGTTCTTTGGATGAGCTCTTGATGTTGGCATCATGATTGGGTTTTGACTTTAGCACTTTTGACTAAGTGTTGATCGTAAAATCGTGGTTGGGTTGTATTCGTAAGCGTTTTGGAGGAGTTGGGCATCCGGCCCATTCTTCTCCTGCCTTATTGAATTTGACGTGTAGCTATGAGAAGTAAGGTAATGGCTTCAGGTTCTTATTTGAGAAAGGATTTGTAAGGTATAGTATGTGCTAAGAAAGGATTTTTGTTAGTTGAAAAAAGAGGGAGATGACTCTTTGTTTGTGTTTATGTGTCCTAGTAGTTGCCTGAGGTGGCGATGAAGGTTTGCTTTGGAATTGTGTGTTGGTAATTTGATTCAGCCGTCTACATATTGTCGTGGGTTTTCCATTGATTGGTTTTTGTTTCAGTAGCAGTTGCGGTGTTGGCTGCTTGCATATTTAGGCCTAGTTGGCTTGGGTTCTTAAGGGTTCATTGGCAGCATACGGGTTCGACTAAGGCTTTGGTTGCAGTTTTGAAAGTTGGGGTTCAACATCATGGCTTGGCAGGTTACATTGGATGGTTTGTGGCAGTTTCTATTTGGTTGAAGCATCCTAGTGCCGGGAGGCAGTGGGTGCTGGCAAATTAGCTTCTTTACTTCAGTTACGGATGCGGCTATTGGCCTTGGACACCTAGTCCTTGGCTAACCTCTGCAAGAGGCGGGATATTCCAGATTTCAGCAGTCTTCCAGTTAGTACGAGGTCCTTCTACCATGGTTGGACAGAGTCAGTGGCGTAAGTTTGAGCTTCAACAGTGGTGTATGCTTTATGTGGTCAGCTTGTGTGGGTTGATACTAGCGAGGCTATTTTGAGTTCTGATGATACGTAGAGACTGGTAATCATCATTCGTTTACCGAGGATTTGAAAGTTTGTTTAATTGATTCCTCTAGAGTTATTGTTTATGTGGGGTTCCAGTGTTTGTTAGACTCGGCCAGTATGGACTAGAAGTTTGTTATGATATATTCTTTGAAGTGGTTGGTTGTTTGCAGATCTGGTAGAGCAGTTGATTCGAGCCAAAGGAATGAGTTGAAGGTATATGCAAAAATTTCTATGGCTAGATGGTAACTTTGAAACCCAGGCACCTTTTGCCTTTGCCTTTGGGGTGTTTGGACTTGATATTCGTAGCATGGTGGACTTCTTCCTGAGGTGAGATTCGTAAGGCAACTTCACATCCAAATGGTGTTCGAGTGTTCAGAGTAGCAGCAGTGTTTTCTAGAGTTGGGAGCTTGGCTCATGGTTACAGACTTTGTGGTAGGCTTACCATACTTCTTGCGGGATCATGGTTTTGGTTTGGACCTTTTGGGCAGGTTGCCCTGGTTCATTCACTTTCAGTTGATTCAGACTTGGCACGGTTTAGTTAGCAAGTGTGATGTTAGCAAAAGTGTTCGTTCGTTGGTTGAGGGTCAGTTAAGGCAGGTAACTTTAGTTTCAATTATATGCTACGGGTTGTTATCTTGGATGGCAAAGGCTAAGTAGCCTATATTTTAACTTAAAACGAGTTTGAATAAAGTGGGTGACTTCGTTCGTGGTAAAGTATAAGCAGGGACTATGGATCTCCAATGTGTCAGTTAATGCTTCGAGGGTGGTTTGGGTGTTCGACTTGTAGGCAGCTTCTTGTTTGTGGTGCTAAAAGATTCAGTTCAAAAAACAAAAGGGTTTTGCGAAACAGCGGGATTATGTGTTAGAGTTTTGGTTTGATGGATTTTCTGGTAAACTTGGTTATTATTTTGAGGATTCGAGTTCTGTGTGTTAATCGCCTTGGTGCTCTAGTTTTTGTGTTGTGTCGGTGCTTTTCGGTTGAGATTCTCGAGGTTCAGTTTGGGTTGGCAGATCTTTGGAGGTTGAAATCTAGCTTGTCTAGTAAGAGGTTAAGGCTTGGTTGCTTTCTTTGGTTCTGTTCTGTTGGGTGTCGTCCGATCGTGGAGGCTACCTGGGTTTTCCGAGAGAGTAGTGTGGGCTTTGTATCCACTGTTCTTAACTCTTTAGTATTTCCTTCTTTCCTGAATTTCGGAGACAAAAGTCTTTTTAGTAGTGTATGATGTAATGACCCTTCCAGTCATTTACACATTTTTGCCTTTCTTGTACCATTAGATCTTGACTGTGGCGGCCCCAAGTCATTTATGGCTTGTCAGGACCGGTAGTTCGATGCCCAAGCTGTTTGTTTGGTCTTTATGGCCGTCCCTTGTTTTAGAGCTTCAACTTTGGAAATCGTTGACTTCATTCAACATTCTTGGTAATATCAAAGAATTAAACCAAGGTTCTAGGTCAAAGGAATTCCTTACACAAAAGTTTGAGTTAAAGAAATGTCTCTTGTAACACCTCGCCCGTTTGGAAGGTTTAAATTAACCCGTACCTTCGAGGTAAGACTAATAGTGTCTAATATACTAAGAAGGATGTGTTATGAGGTATTATAATTGCAAAATGGTCGTATGATAAGTTTTGAAGTCATGCAAGTTGCGAAACAAAAGTCGGAAAAAGTTATTGTAAATTCCTTTACGAAATTCTCTTTAAATTTGGGTTAAATGTCTTGGGGTGTTTCTCCCAATATATAAAGTGTTAGAAGTCCCCCGACCTACCAAATCGAAGGTCTACAAGTCTAGTTTCCAACTCACTAAACCGTTCATCCATACGACTTCAGAATAGAGAGATATTCACATTTTCTTAAGACTGCACAAGCAGGCACGTCAAGGTGGGCCCCCCTATCCCAAGTCGGTTTAGTACTTTAAAGGTTGATGTTCCTTCGTTTTACTTAATAAAACTCACCAAAAACTTCAGAAAATCATAGGTAAATCCCCTAGATACTCCATGGACTTTGATGTTTTCAATTCGGAGGTTTAACGGAAGTTGCTCTACAACGCGAGCTTATCGTCGTGGTATAGTTTTCTCGTCATTTTGTCTCCATTTGTTGCTACTGCAAAGAGGCAGTTCGTGGAACTGATATTTGTATAGTGTTATCATTTGATTATCGAAAGGTAAGAGTTCTAAATCCTTGACTCATTCTTAATTTGAGCTTTAGAATCGATTCCGAGGAGAACTTATTGTTATTGGCATGTTTGTCGTGTTTTCTTACCGTATATTGTTACAGATCGTGGTAGGTCCTTATAACAGCATGTTTAGCTTGGTATTTCAAAGCTTTTTGTCGAGGTAACCTTCCTCCTATGACCCTCCTTCGTAATTTCATGTTCTAGTATTGTTTTATGGATTTCTGAGCCACGAAGTGGTATTTTGGATCCGTGGCTCCGAGCAGCCCCTTTGTTATATTAAATTGGGTTGTTATTGTTGTATTTTTATGGTGTTACGGTGTTGGAGGTACTGGGGATTTGTGTGATTCTTATTGGAGTCGCGGACGATGGTTATTGGATTGAATGACATGAAGTATGCCTTGAAATAGTGTCTCGGGAGCTCGTCACTCCTTTGAGATGTGGGTTGCATATTGTTGTTGGATTTAGCTGCCATTTATTATTGTTATTGTCTTCATTTTATACTTTGGAGTTGGTTGCCGCGACTGTGACATTAACACCTTATCAATTGGCTATGGCTCGTTCTTGCAGCCTTGTCGATTCTAGCAATTGTTCCATTACCTTGGTTGATCAGGCTTCATAGAGACGCCTTTGGGGCTTCAGTTGAAAGTATTTGTTTGTGTGATTTCGAGCTTCCCGGAGCAGTTCGAGCCTAGACGACGTCGCTCCCGCAGCTAGTCATCGAATGACAGGTAGGTTATGGCTTCCCCTATCTAGACTCTGTGTATATAGGCTATAAATGCATTAATTAGCATCCTTTGGTGGGTTATTATAGGTTGGTACCCCAGAACTTGTCCGCCTTGTTCGTCCGTTATTTCATGTGTTGTTTGTAGTATTCGCGTAGTATTGTACATTACCCTTGTGGTACTGTGTGGCCTTGTGTTGACACTGGAACATAGATGGTGGGTTATTTGGGAATGTCCGCAAGTCCCGGACATAGAATTATTCTTCTAGGCTGGTTATGCTTGCTGAGTAGCTTTGGAGCCTGTGCAGGGCCGTTAGGTTGATTGTGAGCTGCGGAGCGGCTATTGTGTGTATGATCATACCATTTTTATGCATATAAAGTGATAATCTTCATAGATGGCATTCGGGTATACTTCCGGAGTAGAGATGAGCATGAGCAACACTTGAGGACTGTACTTCAGACTTTGAGAGATCATCGACTTTATGCCAAGTTCTCAAAGTGTGAGTTTTGTCTTGAGTCAGTTGTATTCCTAGGACACGTGGTGTTTAAGGATGGAATTAGAGTTGATCCGGGTAAGATTTCGGTGGTTTTTGATTGGCCTAGACCTACTACTGCTACAGAGGCTCACAATTTTATTGGGTTAGCGGGTTACTACAAGCAGTTCATTCAGGGATTTTCTTCCATAGCAGCACCCTTGACTATGCTGACTAGGAAGGATGTTCCATTTCAGTGATCAGATTAGTGCGAGGATAGCTTCCAGAGGCTTAAGGCCTTATTGACTTCAGCTCTAGTTTTGACTTTGTCAGTTGGGGGTCAGAGTTTCGCCGTGTATTGTGATGCTTCCGAGGTTGGTCTTGGTTGTGTGTTGATGCATCAGGGTCAAGTGATAGCTTATGCGTCGAGGCAACTGAAGGTTCACGAGCGCAACTACCCCACTCACGACTTAGAGTTGGCAACGGTAGTCTTTGCGCTCAAGATCTGTAGGCACTATTTATATGGAGTTCATTGTGAGATATTCACTGACCATCATAATCTTCAATACATTACGAGTCAGCGAGAGCTGAACTCGAGGCAGATGAGATGGATAGAGTTACTAAAAGACTATGATTTCACCATTCTATATCATTCGGGCAAGGCAAATGTGGTAGCGGATGCCTTGAGTCGGAAGGCGGTGAGTATGGGCAGCGTAGCTTCACTTTTAGTTTCTGAGCGACCATTGGCCTTGGACATCCAGTCCTTGGATAACCGTTTGGTTAGGCTTGACTTGTCGGATCCTAGCAGAGTTCTTGCCAGTATTGAGGTCCGTTCTACTTTGGTTGATCAGATTCAACAGCGTCAGTTTGAGGATCAATAGTTATGTGAAATTCATGATCAGGTTGTTCGGGGTGAGGCCAGCCAGGATACTATAGGTTCTGATGGTATTCTGAGGTTCGACAGTCATCTTTGTGTTCCAAGGGTTGGAGATTTGATTCAGTTGATACTTCATAAGGTGTATTTTTTTAGATACTCCATTCATCCTGGCGCAGCGAAGATGTATAGAGATTTGATACAGCTTTACTAGTGGAGCAGTATGAAGCGGGATATAGCAGAGTTCGTATCTTGGTGCTTGAACTGTCAGCAGGTTAAGTTCGAGCACATGAGACCTGGTGGTTTAATGCAGCAACTTACCATTCCTGAGTGGAAGTGGGAAGGGATTACTATGGACTTCGTTGTTGGTTTGCCTCGTACTTCTCGTGGTTTTTTTTCCATATGGGTGATTGTTGATAGGCTGACTAAGTCAACACATTTCTTGCCAGTTCAGACTTCTTATGGTGCAGAGAGGTTAGCTCAAATTTACTTTCGTGAGATTATTCGGTTGCACGGGGTCCCAACTTCCATCATTTTAGACCGCGACACTCAGTTCATATCTCAGTTCTGGAGGGCTATTCAACGAGATTTGGGTACAGAGGTTCAGCTTAGTATTGCTTTCCACCCTCATACAGATGGCCAGTCCGAGAGGACTATTTAGGTCTTGGAGGATATGCTTCGGGCCTGTGTCCTTGACTTTGGGGGTTCTTGGGATCAGTTTGTGCCTTTGGCCGAGTTTGTGTATAGTAATAACTTTCATTCTAGCATTAGCATGTCACCTTTTGAGGCATTTTATGATAGGCATTGCAGATCGCCGGTTGGTTGGTTTGATGGTTTGGAGTCTAGGCCTCTGGGTACAGATTTGGTTCATGATTCCCAAGACCGAGTTTGTGTGATTCAGGATAGACTTAGAGCAGCTCAGAGTAGGCAGAAGAGCTACGCTGATCGTAGACTTTGTGCCTTGGAGTTCAGTGTTGGTGACTTGGTATTCCTTCAAGTATCGCCCATGAAGGGCATGATGAGATTTGGTCGGTGGGGCAAGCTTAGCCCCAGGTATATTGGGCTGTTTGAGATTCTCCAGAGGGTTGGTAGTCTTGCCTACAGTTAGCCTTACCTATGATGTTTTCAACTATGCATCCAGTTTTTCATGTTTTGATGTTGCGCCGGTATATTCCAGATGAGTCTCATGTGTTGCATTGGGATTCAGTTCAATTAGATGAGAGTTTATCCTTTGTTGAGGAGCCGATAGCAATTCTGTCCAGAGATATCAGGAGATTGAGGTCTAGGGAGATTCCGATTGTGAAATTTCAGTGGAGGCACCGTCCGGTCGAGGAGGCTACTTGGGAGACTGAGAGTGAGTTGCGTGCTCAGTATCCACAGTTGTTTGAGCCTTCAGGTACTCCCTTCTTCTTGACTTTCGAGGATGAAAGTCTTTTTAGTAGTGGATGTTGTGATGACCCTTTTGGGTTATCTTCGTGTTTACGCTTTCTTTGTACTGTTAAAGCTTTCGTGTAGCGGCCCCAAGTTATTTATGACTTAATGGGACCAGTAGTTTGGTGCCCTGGTCGTTCATTTGGTCATTTTGGTCATTTGCTTATTTTAGAGCCTAAACTTAGAATATTATTGACTTTAGTCAACATTCTTGGTAAACATGCTCAGAATTGAATTCCGATAATCCCGTTAGCTTTGGAGCATGGATTTGGTCTAGATGGACCCTTGGTCGGGTTCAGGGAGCTTTCGCTTTTGTTTTGTCTTAGTTTTTGTGTTTTAGCCAAGTTGAACTTGAAAGTTTGACTTTGGTCAACATTCGAAGAAGACAACCTAGGATGGAAATTCTGATAGCGGTGTTAGCTTTGGAATGTTGACTTTGGGCTAGAGGGACCTTTGGTTTGAGTCCCGAGGCTTTCAGACTCATTTTAGGCCTTGGTGTTCCATTTTGGAAAGTTTGGCCAAGGTTGGTTCTTGGGCATGGGGTCCACCTTTTGTGCTATCGACCTCTGTTGGGATTTTCATTGATTCCGGTAAGTCTGAAATGCCATTTTTAGTCGAGTAGCTCTGCTCGTTTGCATTCGCGGACCCCAGACTCTTTCTCAGAGGTCCGTTCGATAAAAATCTGTCTAAGATTTAGCATTATTGTTGTTGTTGCTGTCATGGACGCCTAAGCGCAGCCCTGGGCGCACCTGCGCCTGTGTGGGCCAGCTTATATAGTTGTTGCACTCTTGAATTTCCAGCCTTTCTCTCCATTTTCAACACCTCATTCTGCATTGTAAAACAGCTCTAAAACCCCCATTCCCTTCACCTTTTGAGTACCAATTTCTTGGAGGAAGATTATAACTGCTTTGTGATTATTTTCCCGGCTTCAATTCAGTAAGTTTGTCACTAATTCCGATCTTTCTCATTTCTTTAATTCTCTCCATTCTTGACCAAATTCTCAAAAGCTTGGAACCACTGGTAGATTCTGTTCTGGGGGGGGGGGTTGCATGCTTCGTGGACTCACTCAATTCATATCCATGGCATAGTTCTCTATTTGTGGTAAGTGCTCCATGTTAAATTTCGGTTTTAATCCCTCTTTGGATTATTGAACTTTAGGGGCTGTTATAGCTCGAATTCCTTTCCCAATTACCTTGATTTTTCTGGGCATGTACTCTTATGATCATTATGATCATTTGTTACTCTTTCATTTTTAGCCATGGGTTGTGGGGCCCACGGGCCCACCGGTTACTCAATTTTCAACCCCGTTATAAGTATAGCATTATGGGTATCAGTAGACTCATTTTGGTGTGTTATTCTTGTTTTTGATAGTTGGACTATCATTCGGGGCCTCTCGGAGCAATTCAGGCTTGGATATCATTGTCCCAGCAGCTTGTCGCCAGACAATAGGTAGGTTACGGTATAAACTCTTTAGACTTCACATATATAGGATACAATTTTACTAATGGGAATCCTTGGGTTGGGTTTACTAGTTGGTACCACAGACCTTGACCGCTTTATTCATGTCCGATTCCTTTTCTTCCTATGATGGTTGTAGTATTTGCTATAGATGATATTATCACCCTTGTGGTCCCGTGAGGCCTTATATTGACTCTAGAACATAGATGGTGGGATATTGGGAATGTCCGTGAGTCCCAGACATTGTTATAATTATTATAGAGCTGACTATCTATGCTGTAGAACGATTGGCGCCCATGGGACTGTAGGTAGACTTATTATTACTATTTGCTCTATTGGTTCCTATTGCGGTTCTTACGACTTTGGATATTTTTAAGGTTAAACTTGGGCTTCCAATTTTTGAATTCTTGACTTGAGATTGCATGCTTAGTTGGGTTATCATTCCTTGTATTCGAGCATGTTTACTGTTTTCTTCCTCTCCTTCTCTATTCGTTGAGGTAACCGATATACCGCTTGCTTTCTAAACTCTTCTTTATATACTTATTATTGCGGGGATCCCGTGTACGTGTTTCTTTCTTTCACCTGTGATGTGTATTATTTTAGCTAGCCATATGTATTGTTACTTCTTGTATTCCTTCTGTACTAGCTTCTGTGTACTTATTCGTTGCCTTCTGTGACTAATTGTTTTCTATTCTGCTTATTACTGCTCTTTTATCTTATATGTGCCCAGCCAGCCTATGATACCTACTGGGTACCTTATGCTTTGCATTTGGTGCTCATACTACACTCTGCATCTTCTGGTGCAGATCTTAGTGTGGGCCATCATCTCTAGATTGTGGGATTCGTGCGTGGAGATCTTTTGTACTATCCAGACTGAGGGTGAGCTCTTGGCGACCAAAGCTTAGCTTTAGTTTATCTTCTGTATCATGTACTCTGTTATTACTCGGAGACAATTGTGTATATATTATTTTAGATACTTCGTACTCCTTATATGTAGTTCCGGCTCTATACTATGATACCAGGCTTTGGGGTTTGGTGTAGCTTCCGCATATGTTTATATATTCCTGCCATCTATCTTTTCATCTTGTTCCTTTGCTTCCGCTTGATTATATCATTTCTTCCTCTAAATTGTTAGCTAGTAGCCAATTACTAACCGTTCTGAGCTACGAGAATTGGTTCGCTTACTGGGGGGTTGTAGGTGCCATCATGACCGAGAAATCGGGTCGTGACACAAATTAAATGACGAAAAGGACCGATTGCAGTTGTTAAAAAGATAAAGGAACAACTCCTCAATTTATTCATTATAGCTTTATCTAGCTTTGGTGTGAGTTTTAAAAATTAGTGATATATCAATCTTAATTACAATTTAAGAAGGAATTTTAAATTTTATATTTCAAATCATCAAAAAATTTTGATAAAAATTTGTGGCTGCTTTAACAACTTGAAATTATTGACAAATTAAAGAGATGCAAAGACAAACAAACAGGTAGACAAAATCTAATAAAAAAATAGTAGAAAATTAAAAATAAAATCAAATAGGAAAAAATTAAGGTAAAGAGAGAATTTGCTAGTATGAAAAAGAGAGATTACTTACCGTATTTTTCCTATTCAACATTGACAAAAACTTCTAGGATACAAACGGCAGGAAACAAAAATCAAATCAAATAAAAAAAAATTAAGGTATAGAAAGAATCTGCTAATAAAAGAGAGATTTTACTTACAGACTTTTTCCTTCAACAACAACAAAAGACCATAGAGCAAAAGAGAAGACCTTGTGAAGAGATAATCTGCTAATGGAAATGAGATTTTACTTACATGTTTTTTCTTCAACAACAACAAAAGACCACAGAGCAAAAGAGAAGACCTAGGTTGTGAAAACTGAAAAAGAGCATAAAAAATTTCAGGAAAAATATTTTCATTCGATTTTGGTGAAAACCAAAAAAAAAAGTACTATATTTTAGGTCATAACACACTAAGAGTCCAACTAACGTAAGTTGTTGAGTCATTTAAGCTAAAAGATTTAACATAAAAGTTAAAAAGCAACTTAACTGGCAAGACACATACTCGTTCTTGCTATGGAATATATTGCTAGTAAGAAATGAGAATTACCACAGAAAAATTAAAATAAAGATTATTATTAGCTCTTTCAATCATACTTAGCACTCACTAGTAAAATTCGCAAACACAATCGAGATAAAGTTATCTTCGATAATTGAAAATCACTCCTTATGAATTTTAAATTAAATTCTGATGATTTTGCAATTACATATTCAGAGAAAAGTAACAAGTAAATGATAAAATTTTCATGAAATAGGAAATTAAAACAAGCAACTTGAAACGTATAAATAAGCAAACTTCTCATGAAGCACAAAAAATAGCAGCAAATTCATTACAACGTACAAATTTTTTATTCAATCATAAAGTGACGAAACTACATAAAAATTTGTTTACTCCAATCTATTTTAAATCCAAATAAATTAAATAATGAAAAGGACCGATTGAAAATTGTTAAAAAGATAAAGGAACAACTCCACAATTCATTCATTATAGCTTTCTCTAGCTTTTATGTAAGTTTTAAAAATTAACGATATCACAATCTTAATCAAAATTTAAACGAGAATTTTAAATTTTCTATTTCAAATCATTGAAAGAATTTTGATAAAAATTTGCGGTTGCTTTAACAAATTGAAATTATTGACAAATTAAAGAGATGCAAAGACAAACAAACAGGTAGACAAAAGCTAATAGAAAAAGATAGCAGAAAATCAAAATCAAACCAAATAAAAAAAATTAAGGTGAAGACAAAACCTGCTAGTATAAAAAAGAGAGATTACTTATCATTCTTTTTCTATTCAAAATCAATAAAAACTCCTTGGGTACAAATGACAGGAAACAAAAATCAAATCAAATAGAAGAAAATTAAGGTGAAGAGAGAATCTGCTAATCGAAGAGAAATTTTACTTACAGGTTTTTCCTTCTACATCCACAAAAAACCGCAGAGCAAAAGAGAAGACCTTGTGAAGAGAGAATCTGCTAATGGAAGAGAGATTTTACTTACATATTTTTTCTTTTAACAACAATAAAAGACCACAGAGCAGACCTAGGTAGTGAAAACTGAAAAAGCGCGTAAAATATTTCAGAAAAAATATTTTCTGCATTCGATTTTGCGAAAACAAAAAAAAAGTACTATATTTTAGGTCATAACACTAAGAGTCCAACTCACGTAAGTTGTTGAGTAATTTAAATTAAACACTTTAACATAAAAGTTAAAAAATAACTTACTAGGCAGCATAATCGTTCTTGTTATGAAATATTTTGCCAGTAAAAAATGAGAATTACCAAGAAAGACTAAAACAAAGATTATTATTACCTTTTTCAATCATACTAAGCAATGACTAGTAAAATTTGTAAATAAAATCGAGATAAAGTTATCTTCGATAAATGAAAATCACCCCTTACAAATTTTAAATTAAATTCTGATGGTTTTGCAATTACATATTCAGAAAAAAGTAACAAGTAAATAATAAAAAAAGTTCATGAAATGGCGAATTAAGACAAGCAATTTGAAACCTATAAATGAGCAAATTTCTCATGAAGCACACCAAAAATAGCAACAAATTCATTACAACGTTAAATTTTTTTATTCAATCATAATGTGACGAAACTACATTTAAATTTATTTACTCCAATCTATTTTAAACCTAAACAAATTAAATGATGAAAATGACCAATTGCAGTTGTTAAAAAGATAAAGGAACAATTTCTCAATTCATTCATTATTGCTTTATCTAGCTTTAGTGTGAGTTTTAATAATTAGCGATATCACAATGTTAATCACAACTTAAGCGAGAATTTTAAATTTTATATTTCAAATCATCGAAAGAATTTCGGTAAAAATTTGTGGCTGCTTTAACAACTTGAAATTATTGACAAATTAAAGAGATACAAAGACAAACAAATTACAGGTAGACAAAAGCTAATAGAAAAAAATAGCAGAAAATCAAAATCAAACCAAATAGAAGAAAATTAAGGTGAAGAGATTAGTATGAAAAAGTGAGATTACTTACTGTATTTTTCCTATTCAACATTCACAAAAACTCCTAGGGTACAAACGGTAGGAAACAAAAATCAAATCAAATAAAAAAAATTAAGGTGAAGAGATAATCTGCTAATGAAAGAGAGATTTTACTTACATGCTTTTTCCTTCAACAACAACAAAAGACTGCAGAGCAAAAGAGAAGACCTTGTGAAGAGATAATCTGTTAATGGAAGAGAGATTTTATTTACATATTTTTTTCTTCAACAACAATAAAAAACTGCAGAGCAAAAAAGAAGACCTAGGTAGTGAAAACTGAAAAAGAGCGTAAAAAATTTCAAAAAATATATTTTCTGCTTCGATTTTGGTGAAAATCAAAAAATAATGTACTATATTTTAAGCCATAACACACTAAGAGTCCAACTCATGTAAGTTGTTGAGTATTTTAAGTTAAAAGCTTTAACATAAAAGTTAAAAAAACAACTTAAATGGCAAATAATCGTTCTTGCTATGAAATATATTACTAGTAAGAAATGAGAATTACCACAGAAAGACTAAAACAAAGATTATTATTACCTCTTTCAATCATACTTAGCATTCACTAGTAGAATCCACAAACACAATTCAGATAAAGTTATCTTCAATAAATGAAATCACCCCTTACGAATTTTAAATTAAATTCTGATGGTTTTGCAATTACATATTCAGTGAAAAGTAACAAGTAAATGATAAAATTTTCATGAAATAGGAAATTAAAACAAGCAATTTGAAACGTATAAATGAGCAAATTTCTCATGAAGTACCAAATATAGCAGCAAATTCATTACAACGTTTAAATTTTTTATTCAATCATAAAGTGACGAAACTACATAAGAATTTGGTTACTCCAATCTATTTTAAATCCAAACAAATTAAATGACGAAAAGGACCGATTGTAATTGTTAAAAAGATAAAGGAACAACTCCACAATTCATTCATTATAGCTTTCTATAGCTTTACTGTGAGTTTTAAAAATTAGCAATATCACAATCTTAATCACAATTTTAAGCGAGAATTTTAAATTTTATATTTCAAATCATCAAAAGAATTTTGATAAAAATTTGTGGTTGCTTTAACAACTTAAAATTATTGACAAATTAAAGAGATGCAAAGACAAACAAACAGGTAGACATAAGCTTATAGAAAAAAACAGCAAAAAGTCAAAATCAAACCAAATAAAAAAAAATTAAGGTGAAGAGAAAATCTGCTAGTATGAAAAAGAGAGATTACTTACCGTATTTTTTGTATTCAACATGCACAAAAATTCCTAGGGTACAAATGGCAGGAAACAAAAATCAAATCAAATAGAAGAAAATTAAGGTGATGAGAGAATCTGCTAATGGAAAAGAAATTTTACTTACATGTTTTTTTGTTCAACAACAACAAAAGACCGCAGAGCAAAAGAGAAGACCTTGTGAAGAGACAATCTGCTAATAATGAAAGAGAGAGTTTACTTACATGTTTTTTTCCTTTAACAACAACAAAAGACCGCAGAGCAAAAGAGAAGACCTAGGTAGTGAAAATTGAAAAAAAGCATAAAAAATTTTAGAAAAAATATTTTCTGCATTCGATTTTGGCGAAAACCAAAAAATAAAAGTACTATATTTTAGGTCATAACACACTAAGAGTCCAACTCACGTAAGTTATTGAGTAATTTAAATTAAATACTTAAATATAAAAGTTAAAAGACAACTTAACTGGCAAGAAGCATAATCGTTCTTGCTATGGAATATATTGCTAGTAAGAAATGAGAATTACCACAGAAAGACTAAAATAAAGATTACTATTACCTCTTTTGATCATACTTAGCAATGACTAATAAAATTTGCAACAAAATCGAGATAAAGTTATCTTTGATAAATGAAAACCACCCCTTACAAATTTTAAGTTAAATTCTGATGGTTTTACAATTACATATTCAGAGAAAAGTAACAAGTAAATGATAAAAAAATCATGAAATGGGGAATTAAAACAAACAATTTAGAACGTATAAATGAGCAAACTTCTAATGAAGCACCAAAAATAACAGCAAATTCATTACAACATTTAAAAAATGTATTCAATCATAAAGTGACGAAACTACATAAGAATTTATTTACTCCAATCAATTTTAAACCCAAACAAATTAAATGATGAAAAGAACCAATTGCAGTTGTTAAAAAGATAAAGGAACAACTCCTCAATTCATTCATTATAGCTTTATTTAGCTTTAGTGTGAGTTTTAAAAATTAGCGATATCACAATCTTAATCACAATTTAAGCGAGAAATTTAAATTTTATGATTCAAATCATCGAAAAAATTTCGATAAAAATTTGTGGCTGCTTTAACAACTTGAAATTATTGACAAATTAAAGAGATGCAAAGACAAACAAACAGGTAGACAAAAACTAATAGAAAAAAATAGCAGAAAATCAGAATCAAATCAAATAGGAGAAAATTAAGGTGAAGAGATTAGTATGAAAAAGAGAGATTACTTACCGTATTTTTTCTATTCAACATTCACAAAAACTCCTAGGGTACAAACGACAGGAAACAAAAATCAAATCAAGTAGAAAAAAATTAAGGTGAAGCGAGAATCTGCTAATGAAAGAGAGATTTTACTTACAGACCTTTTGCTTCAACACCAACAAAATACTGCAGAGCAAAAGAGAAGACCTTGTGAAGCCAGAATCTGCTAATGGAAGGGATATTTTACTTATATGCTTTTTTCTTCAACCACAACAAAAGACTGCAGAGCAAAATAGAAAACCTAGGTAGTGAAAACTGAAAAATAGCATAAAAAATTTTGGAAAAAATATTTTGTACATTTGATTTTGGCGAAAACCAAAAAAATAATGTACTATATTTTTTGTCATAACACACTAAGAGTCCAACCCAAATAAGTTATTGAGTAATTTAAGTGTATTACCAACAATAAAATTTTATTGTAGCCAATTCTAATTATATTTTAAATTTATTATTTTATTCATAAAATATGGCAACAAAACCTATATTTTTTGGTAACAAAAAAAATATTGTGGTTAAAAGCTTTTATATATAGTAACAATTAAACTAAGATATTATCATTTATCAAAATTATCCTAGTAATACTGTATTTGATACTAAAAGTTATGGCCAATTTAATTATATTTAAAATTTAATATATGTCTCGATCCGATTTCTCAGGTCATGATGACACCTACACCCCACTTTAGGCGAATCAATTATCGTAGCTCGGAACAGTTAGTAATGGGCTACTCTCTAAGCAAGCACGCGGAAGAAGCACAATAAACGAAAGCAAGATAAAGGAGTAAGGAAATGGAGCAACCAAAAAATATATATATATACAGAGAAAGCTAAATCTCACGACCTGGTATCATAGTATAAGAGCCACTACTACATATACAGAGTACAAGAGGATACAAAATACGAATATACAACTATCTCTGAATAGCAAAAGAGTACATGGTACAAAAGAAGAGATAAAAGCCAAGCCCCAGTCGTCAGAAGCTCACCCTAAGTCTCGGATGTCTAGAGGCGCTGCACGAGTTTACGCACGATCAACGATGATAGCTCACACTAGGATTTGCACCAGAAGATGCAGAAGTGTAGTATGAGCACCAATTCCAAAGCAATGGGTACCCAATAGGCATTATAGGCTGACTCAATGCATATACGATATAAAAGCAGTATCAAGAAGATAATGAAGAAAGTGGTCACATAAACAAACAGAGAAAAGCACACGGAAGCTGGCCACAAATAGAAGACAAGGAGAAAACAAGCATGCTATGCTAGCCACAGAAGATATATCACAGAATATAGGTAGAAGAATAGAGAACGCACCTGGATCCTCGCAACAACAATATATAGAGAGAGTTTTAAGAAATATGATGGTATACCGATAACCTCAAATAAAAGGGAAGAAGGAAAAGTGATTAATCATAAACATGCTTAAAAAATAACTCAGAAGGTAAGGATGATCCACTAAAACCCACAAGTAACTATAATAGGAACAAGTACTACAACAGGAGCGAGTAAACTAATCTACCTACAGTCCCAACGGGCGCCCATAACCCCAGGGAATGCATACAAGTGAGAACAAACCCTCTGGCATCCCATACTACTGGAGCGTACACTCAACAACTAGCAAACAAGGGTGGAACTAAACACGCAATGAATGATATGATGTGATATGCTCAGAAGTGTCAGTGGTACCGTATGCACTTCCTCTGACACCCGTAGGCCCAGTAGGTAGGACCCATGGAAGGCTTCCCACGTATACCTCTACTACTCTGTATACCCCTCCTCCGGTACTCTCGGCCCGTAGCCCCTAGTCCATATCGGCAAGGTACATGGAGGTCTCCGCAACCATATACAACTCTCAATAACCGTGTACAGAATCTATCCAGGTCTAAAATCAGTGGAAAAAAAGTCTAAGTCTAACGCTCCTGCCCAGCCGAGCCTAGTATAGTATCAAGATCAGTAGTAAATCATGTCTAGCCCTCCGGCCTAGCCGAGTCTAGAATCAGTGTGAAAATCATTTTGAAAATATCTTTTACTCCAAGAAGATCCATAAGCCAGTGTAAATCCATTTATAACTATTTATACAAAAAATGGGCCCCTGAGGCTTTTCGAAGTTAGAAAACCGATGATAATTAGGCCCGCAGCCATAGTAGTAATAAAACCAATGCATAAAAACCCTCTTTCATGATAATGATGCTATGATCGTAAACAATCAATTGCCCAATGGCTTACAATCAACCTACCGGCCCTGCACATGCTCAATCCACTCTACAACATAGATAACCAGCTCATATTAGTAAGTCGATGTCTGGGACTCACAAACATTTCCCAATTATCCCACCATCTATGGTCCAAAGGCAATTACAAGGCCGCACGGGGCCACAAGGGGTGATACTACAAAACCAATTCAAATACTAAAATGAACGTATGAAATAAGATGGACAGAAAGAAAGCGGACAATGTCTGGGGTGCCAACCTAGTAAACCCATCCCAAAGATGCTAAATAATATAATTATAGCCTATATACGCAAAGTCTAAGGTAGAGAAGTCATAACCTACTTGGCGCCCGATGATAAGTTGCTGGAAGCCAAAGCCCAAGCCCGAACTACTCCTAGAAGCTTCGAACAACAGTCACACTATCAAGAACATAATCTATGCATTAAAACAAAGCTAACGATACCCATATTGCTAAAAGTTTAGCCGGGTCAAAAGCGGGCTCATGGGCCCTGTAACACAAAACTAGAGATGGAAATTACTACGATGACCCCAAAACTACCAGGAACTCATGCCCCAAAATTAGGCACAATTCAGGAAAGGAAAGAGCCTAAAACAGCTCGGAGACGAAGAGGGAATATCATGCGAAAACTTTGGAAAAATCAAGGTTAAAAACGGAGAATTACTTACCATGGAGGGAGGAAACAAGGGAAACAAGGTGAAACCCGGGCCTCAACAAAAAAGCAGACACAAAAGAAGATAAAGCATAAGAGAACAACCCCAAGCTAAGTCAAAAAAGTTTAATAGAGGTTTTGCCATTGCAAAGAAGAAATTGGGGGGGAAAGGAACTTACCAAAACGAAGAGAGAAGCGATAATATCCTCCAATTGATGAATTCCTGCAGCTGGGAAATGATTTGGGATAAGTTTCTGGTGAGCGGAAATGTTTAGGAGAGAGGGGGAAGTGAGTAAATGGCTGAAAATTTCGAGAAAGAGGCTATTTATATTGCAAGTTGCAGACTAGCGCAATCGCGGTCCCCCTGCGCGATCACGCGAAAGGAGGTGGCAGCGCACTGGCGTAATCGCGGTCTGCCTATACGATTGTACTGCCTAGGCGCCATGGCACTGAAGAGAGAAAGAGCCAAGGGCGCGATAGTGGTACTCAGGCGCGATCATGCTGAGCACTGCTCTGCTGCAGAAATACCAGCAATATGAGATAATCCCACGGGAGGTTCCGGATATAATCGAAATCTGATACCCACAAACAAGACATACTACTAGAGTGGAAACGACATTTCAGACTCAACAAAATTGACAAAATTTATATATGAGGTCATTTTGGAGAGATGTTGACCCAAGTCAACACTTGTGAATTCCAACCAAACACCCAAAATGAGCCCGACTTACCTGGGACCCGAACTAACCACCTACCTAACCCAAACTCGACATTCCTGAGCTGATAGAACCATCATATTTCGAATCCAATTCTCGGATCATCAAAAGTTGACCAAAGTCAAACTTCTAACTCCAACGTGCCTGAAATATAAAAAAGTGAGATAGAATCATACCAAAAGTTTCCTGGCCCCGACTAAAGGTCCAACTAGACCAAAATCCATGTTCCAGAGCTAATTAAATAGTCAAAATTCAATTTTAAGCATGCTAGCTAAGAATGTTGACTAAAGTCAATGATTTTCTGAGTTAAATCTCTAAAATAGGAAAATAGTCATAATGACCTAATGAACGGACAGGGCACCGAACGACCAGTTCCAGCAAGTCATAAATGACTTAGGGCCGCTATAGGAATGCTCTTACAGTACAAAGAATGCAAAAATATGACAATGACTGGAAGGGTCATTACATCATTCACTACTAAAAAGGAATTTCGTCCATAAAAGTCAAGAAGAAGGGAGTACCTGAAGGCTCAAACAACTACAAATACTGAGCCCGTATCTCTCTCTAGATCTCCCAGGTAGCCTTATTGATCGGACGATACCTCTACTGAACCTTAACCATGCGAATCTCTCTAGACCTCAATCTCCTGACATCTCTGGCTAGAATGGCTACCAGCTCCTCAGCAAAGGTCAAACTCTCATCCAACTGCACTGTATCCCACTATAACACATGTGACTCATCCAGAACATAACACTGCAACATCGATACATGGAAGACTGGGTGCATATCTGAAAACATCGGAGGCAAAGCTAATAGATAAGCAACACTACCAACTCTTTGAAGGATCTCAAATGGACCAATATACTTGGGGAAAAGCTTGCCCCGCCTACCGAACCTCATCACACCCTTCATAGGCGATATACATAGGCAACTATCAAACTCTCAGAACACAAAGGCAACTATCAAACCTCAGAACACCATCAGAATCTAAAGTAGCCCTGTTGGCCTCGCCCCAAACAATCTGATCATGAATATCACACAACCATTGATCCTCAAACTGACGCTGCTGAATCTGATCAACCAAAGTAGAACGGACCTCAATACTGGCAAGAACTCTAGTAGGATCTGATAAATCAAGTCTAACTAAATGGTTAGGCAAGGACTAGATGTCCAAGGCCAACGGTGTCTTCGAGACTGAAAGAGAAGCTAGGCTGCCCATACTCACTGTCTTCCAACTCAAGGAATCTGCAACCACGTTTGCCTTCCCCGAATGGTACAAAATAGTGAAGTCATAGTCCTTCAGTAACTTAATCCATCTCCAGTGACTAGAGTTTCGGTCTCGCTAACTAGTGATGTACTGAAGACTACGGTGGTCGGTGTAAATCTCACAGTGAACCCCATATAGGTAATGCCTCCAGATCTTGAGCGCAAAGACTACCGCTGCTAACTCCAAGTCATGAGTGGGGCAGTTGCGCTCATGAACCATTAGTTTCCTTGACGCATAAGCTATCACACGACCTTACTGCATCAACACACAACCAAAACCAACTGATAAAACATCATAATACACTGAGAAGCCCTGACGCTCAAATGGCAATGTCAACACCGAAGCTAAAGTCAATAAGGCCTTAAGCCTTTGAAAACTATCCTCACACTAATCCGACCACAAAAATGGGACATCTTTCCTAGTTAGCCTAGTCAAAGGTGCTGCTATGGAAGAAAACCCCTCAACAAACCGTCTGTAATATCCTTCCAACCCAACAAAGATGCAAACCTCGATAGGAATAGTAGGCCTCGGCCAATCACGAATGGCTGAAATCTTCCCTGGGTCCACTCTAATCATATATTTAGACACCACATTTCCTAGTAATGCTACTGACTCAAGCCAAAACTCTCCCTTTGAGAACTTGGCATAAAGCCGATAATCTCTCAAAGTCTGGAGTACGGTCCTCAAATGCTGCTCATGCTCTTCTGTACTCCACGAGTATATTAGTATGTCATCAATAAAGACTATCACAAACAAAACTATATATGGCTTGAGCACCCCGTGAATCAAGTCCATGAAAGCTGCGGGGGCATTAGTGATAAGTTAGTATTCTACCTACTTATTTAGCCTTTAAACTTATGCTTTTGCTATGAATAAATGGAAAAATAGTGCAATTGACACGGATTACTTCTATTTTACAGGTTTTTGTTTTTTAGAAGTGTTCGAGAAGAATTTGGATGAAAACAAGTCAAAAAGGAAGATATTCGAAGAAACAAGTAGCTGGAAGCAACACATGCCTTCCTGAACGCAGAGGACTGACCGCTAATGCGGTGTACCACTCGCGTACGTGAAGGTAAACCAAATAGAGACCCTTCGCGAATGTGTTGTACACTATGCGTAGGCAAAGAGGAAAAGCAGCTGCGGGGGCAGAAATTGAAATTTCACCTTTTGGAAACCTCAATTCACATAAAACACTTCCAAGCCATCTTGAAACAGAGCTTTGGCTAATCTTTGGAACTTTTGTCAATCTTGGAGAGCAAGTTCTTCATCCAACACCATATGAGTGAAGATTTGGAGGAATTTATTATAAAATCCTTAGTTTCTAATCTTTAACTCTTGTTCTTAATTGCTATTTTACTGGTGTGTTTGTTGAATTGAGATTTTGGGTTTGTATTAGAGATAATACTTGTTGGGTTATTAAATTCATATATAGATTTTGCTCTTGTGTGATTATTTGAGTCTATTGAATCCTTCATGCTTGAATTTATAGTCAATGGTTGCAAACATTGACTTAGCTTGCTAATTTAGGTTTTTGCTCGAGAGAAAAATTCTCGAATTCGGGAAGATTCATTAGTGGGGATTTGGGGTTTCCACTCTAGATCAAGGCTAGACATAGCTTGGTTACCGAAAACTCCCATCTAAGAGTTGGGGTTAGAGATAACCCAACTCACCCAAGTTATTTGGCAGGTTTATTGCTTACTTGTGTTAGTTCGAGAGAAAATATACGAGATATATGCTCGATTGGTTGAGAGACAGTTAGGGAATACCCTTAGCCAAGACTACCTAGGTGTCAACCAGGTGCAAGTCTTATGAATTGAATTCCCATCGTCAATTCTCCCTTGTTGTCCTTGCTTGGTGAAAGCAAGGTGAAAGCCATTGATCAATTTATCTTTTATTAGATTTTCTTTTATCTTTAGTTGTAGTCTAAAACCCCCCTTTTAGATATCTTTTCCCCTTCTTGTTAATTGAACTTCAATAAGTTGCTTGGACTCTATATTAGCTCGATCACGACTACATTATTCCCTTGGGTACGACCCCGACATCCATTGGTAATTATAAATTTTATTTTGCTGCACGATCGTCGTGGCCTCCTAATTGGAGAGCATGATTTGAGCGTTCATCAAAAATGGCGTCGTTGCCGGGGAACAATTTGGCGTATTTAGTTAGTTTAGAATTTGAGTTTACTTACTCTAGTTCAATTTTGTGAATAATTGTTTTTCTTTTATTTAGTTTTATTTTTTTGATTGATTTCATGGCATCTCAAAATGATAGAGGTGTTGGTGGTTGCAACCCTTGTTATATTGATCCTTGTTGTTATTGTGAAGGACCCCACCTTCAGTGGAAATGTAAGATTGTCCCTAGGAGAGGGAGGTATTCACCTTCATATTCCTATGATGGGCAAAATTGCTATTTGTGTGGTGGTTGTGATGGACATTGGAGTAATTTCCCCGATGACTATCCTCCTCCCCCCTCTTATGCTAACCATATTGCTAGCAGTGCTTGTGATCCTAATAGGAACAATGACGTAGCAAGCAAAGGAGGCATGTATGCAAAGCTTCACACCCTCTTGGACTCACTAGAAACCCAAAAGGAGGGTGTGAAATCCATAAATCAAGGCTTTGTGGATGCAAGGGCTAAAGAAGAAGTGGAGAAAAATCATGCCACACAACACATGGCAGATTTATCTACTCCTTTCGGTCAAATTGATGACTTCCCATGACATCAACCCTAGTGAGCCCCTTTTGAACTTGTAACCATCCTTTGGCACTTTGTAACACCTTGACCTTTTTGGAACCTCTATTTTGGCACCCATTCTCCCTAATTGCGTGAAAATAAAATGTAGGCTAAAAGCCTAAGTTTGGGGGGGGAGTGAAATATAACATAGGCAAATGCCTAAGTTTAGGGGTGCATGTGATCAAATAAGGAGAAAAAAAGAAGTGCATTTCAAGTGCAAGGTAGCACCTTAATTTCGAATTGAAAATTGCTCCAAAAGATCAATCCAATAAGCAAATTGAAAAGAAAAAATAGGTGCTACCAAGTGAAGGTGATATAGGGAGTTGAATGATTATGAGTTAAAAAGAAGAATCTTGGGTTGTGTGAGGGAGAAATAAGGTGAAGTTGAAATTGAAAATGTGAGCGATGTTCGAAATGAAAATAAAGAGCGTTAGGGAGGCGTAGTCACTTAAAGAAAATGATATCTGCACCTTAGCCCTAGCCAACATCGTAACCTACAAGTCCTTGATGATTCTGAGCTTGGCTACGCTACATTAGTGGCAATTTACATGAAGGGCAAGCCTATGGTTCGACGTGTGTGTACTTGAACTTCCTTGTGAGTGTGAGTGTTTGTATTTGTCCCTTGTGATTGTTGTTTGTACATAATGTGTTTTTGGGACTTTCGCTCTAGTGAGGGCATGCGAATTAGAATAGTTGGTGACATTGATAAACTCCAAAGAAATGAATCAAATGAGCATGTTTTGGTAAGCCAGTGGTTTGAGTCATATCTTGAGAATTGGTTGTTGTCACTTGCTTGTTCTTATTTTGCCATGGCATAATTGAATTGTGTTTTGAATTGAAGGAAATGTTTAGAGTAAGTATCATGCGATTGACTAGTCGTTAGTACCAACCGAAGTCATGATTGGTGTTTGAAATGGGTTTCCCTTGGCTTGTGGTATTGTCATTTGCACTTATGTTATATGCCTCTTGAGTTAGAATTTTTGAGTTGCTTGAGGACAAGCAATAGTTCAAGTTTGGGGGTTTGATAAGTTGGTATTCTACCTACTTATTTAGCCCTTAAACTTATGCTTTTACTAAGAATAAATGGAAAAATAGTGCAATTGACACGAATTACTTCTATTTTGCAGGTTTTTGTGTTTTAGAAGTGTTCGAGAAGAATTTGGATGAAAACAAGTCAAAAAGGAAGATATTCGGAGAAATAAGTAGCTGGCAGCAGCACATGACTTCGCAAACGCGGAGGACTGGCCGTGAACGCGAAGGCCAACTGAGTCAAAGCTCTGCGAATGTGGTGTAACACTCGCATACGCGAAGGTCAACCAGACAGAGACCCTTCACGAATGCGGTGGACACTACGCGTAGGCAAAGAGGAAAAGCAGCTGCGGGGGCAGAAATGGAAATTTCACCTTTTGGAAACCCCAATTCATATAAAACACTTCCAAGCCATCTTAAAACAGATCTTTGGATAATCTTTGGAACTTTTGGAAAGATTGGAGAGCAAGTTCTTCATCCAACACCATAGGAGTGAAGATTTGGAGGAATTTATTGTAAAATCTTTAGTTTCCAATCTTTAAGTCTTGTTCTTAATTGCTATTTTATTGATGTGTTTGTTGAATTGAGATTTTGGGTTTGTATTAGAGATAATACTTCTTGGGTTATTAAATTCATATATAGATTTTTCTCTTGTTTGATTATTTGGGTCTATTGAATCCTCTATGCTTGATTTTATAGTCAATGGTTGCAAACATTGACTTAGCTTGCTAATTTGGGTTTTTGCTCGAGAGAAAAATTCTCAAATTTGGGAAGATTCATTAGTGGGTATTTGGGGTTTCCACTCTAGATCAAGGCTAGACATAGCTTTGTTGCTGGAAACTCCCATCTAAGAGTTGGAGTTAGAGATAACCCAACTCACCCAAGTTATTTGGCTGGTTTATTGCTTAGTCGTGTTAGTTCGAGAGAAAATACACGAGATATATGCTCGATTGGTCGAGAGACAGTTAGGGCATACCCTTAGCCAAGACTACCTAGGCCTCAACCGGGTGCAAGTCTTATGAATTGAATTCCCATCCTTAATTCTCCCTTGTTGTCCTTGCTTGGTGAAAGCAAGGTGAAAGCCATTGATCAATTTATCTTTTATTAGATTTTCTTTTATCTTTAGTTGTAGTCTAACCCCCCCCCCCCTTAGATATCTTTTCCCTTCTTGTTAATTGAAATTCAATAAGTTGCTTGGATTCTATATTAGCTCGATCGCGACTACATTATTCCCTTGGGTACGACCCCAACATCCGTTGGGAATTATAAATTTTGTTTTGCTGCATGATCGCCGTGGCCTCCTAATTGGAGAGCACGATTTGAGCGTTCATCAATTAGTCAATCCAAAAGACATCACCAGAAACTCATAGTGGCCATATAGTGTCTTGAATGCTGTCTTAGGGATGTCCTCTATCCTAATCCTCAACTGGTGGTAGCCTGACCTCAAATCTATCTTGGAAAACATGGCCGAACCCTGGAGCTGATCAAATAAGTCATCTATATGCGGCATCAGATACCTATTCTTCACAGTCACCTTATTCAGCTGCTGATAATCAATACACATCTGCATCGAACTATCTTTCTTCTTTACAAACAGAATTGGAGCACCCCAAGGTGACACACTCGGCCTAATGAAACCCATAGCTAACAATTCTTGAAGCTGAACCTTAAGCTCCCTCAACTCAGATGGAGCCATACGATACAGGGTAATAGAAATGGGCCTGGTGCTCGGATCTAACTCAATGGCAAATTCTATATCTCGCTCAGGTGGGAGGCCTGGCAGGTCGGTCAGAAACACATCTAAGAAATCTCTAACCACAGAGACCGACTCGGGAGAAGAAGTGTCAACACTAATATTTTGGACATATGTTAGGTAATCCAAACACCTGCGTGAAATCAACTTCCTAGCTTGAAGACAAGAAATGATCCTAGATGGTGCATGACTAATAGAACCTTGTCACATAACCGGGTATACGCCAGGTATAGCTATGGTAATGGTCTTGGCATAACACTCCAAAATCGCTCAGTGAGGGTATAACCAGTTCATGCCCAGAATCACATCAAAATCTAACTTATCTAGAATCATCAAGTCATCCCAAGTCTCAAGATCACCAACAGCTATCAAATAGGATCTAACAACCCGATCCACTACTAAAGAATCGCCTACCGAGGTAGCAACAGATATATGAACAGTTAGTGGCTCACAAGCCAACCTCAAACAAGGAACAAAGTAGGCAGATACATATGAGCATGTATAACTAGGATCAAACAACTCTAAAACTGATTGGCGGCAGACAAAAATCATACATGTAATCACCACATCTGAGTCCTCCACCTCCGATCTACCGGGACCGTATAGAATTTTTGCCGACCACCACCTAACTGACCTCCATCCCGACCACCTATCCTGTCATGCTGGGCACCACTTCTACCCTGAACACCACCTCCTCTGGCTGGTGGCTGAACTGCTCTGAGAGACTGAGCCGGCTGAGCGGCTGGCTGAACTGAACTTTGCTGGGGGCACTCTCTGGCATAGTGACCCATGATACCACACTCATAGAATGGACCTGATGGTCCACTCTATCGGGATAAACTAGCTGAACCGATATGGCCACCATGGCCTGATGCCCCAGATGTTGTACCCCTCGATGACTGACCACTGTAACTATGATGACCACTATGACTTTGATCGAACTGAGGCCCACCTGAAGCCTGAAATGATGCCTGAACTGGCTGTCAAGACTGACCCTGATACTGTTATGGGTGATACCCTCGGCCCCACTAACCTGCACCTCTGCTGCCAAAATGAGAACCACTGTAACCGCCCTGGTGGCATGGCCTCTTATCTCTAACCCCAGGATCATAATGATGCAAATCCTCCATAGTACGTACATGGTCTACTATAGCCTGAAATGGTCGCCCACTGGCAACTAGTATCTCAGCAGTCTGTCAAAGCTTAGTCCTCAACCTCCAAATAAACTGAAGAGCCATGTATGGCTCAGTAGGAATGATCATAGCCCCAAATGGAGCAAACTGGTGAAAATGGGTCTCATACTAAGATACGAACATAAATCCCTGCATCAATCTAGTAAACTGCTCTCTACGATGCTCGCGGTCACTTTGAGGTAAGAACTTGGCCATAAAGGCCTCATAAAACTCCCTCCAAGTCTACCCGAGGAGACTGGGATAGTCTGCAAGCAACCTGGGCTCTCTACCATAGCTTAGCTGGGCCCTCCAGCTGATAAGTAGTATAACCAACCCCGTGGGTATCCAATAACCCAAGATGGAGAAACATCTCTTCGCAAGTAGTAATGAAATCATAAGCATCTTGTCCGGGAGGATAGGAGAACCTCGGTAGAGACAATCTTAGAAACTGGCCCTATGCCTTCTGCTCTGACTCTGTCATGACTGTGCGAGGAGCAAGAGGCTGAGCAACTGTAGACACTGGAAGAACCTCTGCACGGGGAGCTGTAGTAGCAGGCTGTGCTCCTAATCTTTGAATACTTAAGGCTGCCCCTTGAGCGGATGTTTGTGCTATAACTGAAGGCTGACCCTTAATCATACCCAGTAGTTGTAGAAGCAAACCCCGAATCTCTAAAGAAGGAGCTGGGGGCTGGTATGGATGCTGTTGCTAGCCCTGGTGGCACCTGGGCTGTCCCCTGGTCTAGGGCTGCTGCTCTGGGACTAACTCAGGCTCAAACAAAACCCTAGAAGCTCTAACTGGTATCGCTGCTTGGGCACATCCTCGGCCTCTACCTCTATAACCACCCTAGCCTATAGCTGGAGTCGGGTGTGCTGGTGTCGAAGGTTCACCCTCATCTGCTGCCGAAGATCTCATATGAGCCATCTGTGGAAGAGTGAACTAGAACAAATGAGATTCCAGAAAACTATCTAGGATAAGACGTACGACATAGAAGCAAGAAAGGATCCATGTTTCATAAAATGCCACTGTAGCCACCCAAAGATTGGGTACGGACATCTCCACCCTTATCCGCAGGACTCTATTAGACATTGGCTCTTATACCAATGACACCGGTGAACTTAGGTTCTGATACCAAGCCGCCATGACTCGATTTCTCAAATCATAATGACACCTACACCCCTGTGTAGGTGAACCAATTCCGTAGCCTTGAACGATTAGTAATGGGATACTCTCTAAGAAAGCACGCGGAAGAAGCACAATAAATGGAAGCAAAATAAAGAAGTAAGGAAATGAAGAAACCAAAATATATATATATACAAAGAAAGCTAAATCATCCCATGACCTAGTATCATAGTATAAGAGCCACTACTACATATATAGAGTACAAAAGGGTACAAAATATAAATATACAACTTGTCTCTGAATAGAAAAAGAGTACATGGTACAAAAGAATAGATAAAAGCCAAGCCCTGGTCGCCAAGAGCTCACCCTAAGTCTCGGATGTCTGGAGGCGCTGCACGAATATGCATGTGATCAATGATGATAGCTCACACTAGGATCTGCACCAGAATATGCAGAAGTGTAGTATGAGTACCAATTACAAAGCAACGGGTGCCCAGTAGGCATTATAGGCTGACTGAGCGCATATAAGATATAAAAGAAGTATCAAGAAGATAATAAATAAAGTGGTCACAGAAACAAACAGAGAAAAGCACACGAAAGCTAGCCACAGATAGAAGACAAGGAGAAAACAAGCATGCTATGCTAGCCACAGAAGATATATCACAGAACATAGGTGGAAGAATAAAGAACGCACCTGGATCCTCGCAACAATAATATATAGAGAGAGTTTTAAGAAATATAATGGTATACCAATAACCTCAAATAAAAGGGAAGAAGGAAAAGCTACTAATCATAAACATGCTTAAAAAATAACTCACAAGGTAAGGATGATCCACAAAAACCCACAAGTAACTATAATAGGAACAGGTACTACAACATGAGCGAGTAAACTAATCTACCTACAGTCCCAACGGGTGCCCATAACCCCAAGGAATGCATACAAGTGAAAACAAACCCTCTGGCATCCTATACTACCGGAGCGTACACTCAACAACCAACAAACAAGGGTGGAACTGAACACACAATGAATGATATGAAGTGATATGCTCAGAAGTGTTAGTGGCACCGTATGCACCTCCTCCGGCACCCATTGGCCCAGCAGGTAGGACCTATGGATGGCTTTCCCCGTATACCTCTACTACTTTGTATACCCCTCCTCTGGCACTCTCAGCCCATAGCCCCTAGTCCGAATCAACAAGGTCCATAGAGGTCTCCGTGACCATATATAACTCTAAATAACTGTGCTCAGTATCTTTCTAGGTCTAAAATCAATGGGAAAAAAAGAGTCAAGGCTAGCGCTCTGACCCAGCCGAGCCTAGTATAGTATCAAGATCAGTAGTAAATTATGTCTAGCCCTCTGACTTAGCCGAGCCTAGAATCAGTGTGAAAATCATTTCAAAAATCTCTTTTACTCCAAGAAGATCCATAAACCAGTGTAAATCCATTTATAGCCATTTATATGGAAAACAAGCTCCCGGGGCCATGCAAAGTTAAAAACCTGGTGATAATTAGGCCCGCAGCCATAGTAGGAAGAAAACCAATGCAGAAAAACCCTTTTTCATGATAATGATGATATGATCACAAATAATCAATAGCCCAACACCTCAAAATCAAGCTACTGGCCCTGCACAGGCTCAATCCGCTCAACAACACAGATAACAAGCTCATAATAATAAGTCAATGTTTGAGAGTCATGGACATTTCCCAATTATCCCACCATCTATGAAGCCAAGGCAATTACAAGGCCGCACAGGGCCACAAGGGGTGATACTACAAAACCAATTCGAATACTAAAATGAATGTATGAAATAAGACAGACAAAAAAAAGTGGACAAGGTCGGGGTGAAAACCTAGTAAACCCAGCCCAAAGATGCTAAATAATACAAGTATAGCCTATATACGCAAAGTCTAAGGTAGGAAAGCCGTAACCTACCTGGGGTCCAACGATAAGTTATTGGAAAGCTAAAGACCGAGCCCAAACTACTTCAAGAAGCTCCAAACAGCAGTCACACTATCAAGAACATAATCTATGCGTTAAAATAAAGCTAACAATACCCATATTGCTAAAAGTTTAGTCGGGTCAAAATCTGGATCAAAAGCGAACCCATGGGCCCTGCAACTCGAAACTAGAAATGGAAATTACTACGATGACCCCAACACTACCAGGAACTCATTCCCCAAAATTGGGCACAATTCAGGAAAGGAAAGGGCCTAAAACAGCTCAGAGGCGAAAAGGGAATATCATGCGAAAACTTTGCAAAAATCAAGGTTAAAAATGGAGAATTACTTACCACGGAGAGAGGGAACAAAGGCAACAAGGTGAAACCCGTGCCTCAACAAACAAGAAGACCCAACAGAAGCTAAAGCATAAGAGAACAACCCAAAGCTAAGCCAAGAAACTTTAATGGAGATTTTGCCATGGCAAAGAAGAAATTGGGGGAAAAGGAACTTACCAAAACAAAGAGGGAAGCGATAATATCCTCCAATTGATGAATTTCCATAGTTGGTAAATGATTTTGGACAAGTTTCTTGGTGTGAGGAGATGTTTTAGAGAGAGGGGGAAGTGCGGAAATGGCTGGAAATTTTGAGAAAGAGGCAATTTATATTGCAGGTTGCAAACTAGCACGATCACGATCCCCCTGCGCTATCGCGCTAAAGGAGGTGGCAGCGCACTGGCACGATCGTGGTCTGCCTGCACGATCATGCTAAAGGAGTAACACGGGAACCTGCACGATCGCGGTAGCCAGGCATGATGGCGCTGAAGAGAGAAAGCACAAAGGGTGAGATAGTGGTGCTCAGGCGCGATCGCGCTGAGCACTGCTCTGCTGCAGAAATACCAACAACATGAGATAATCCCACGGGAGGTTCCAGGCATAATTAAAACTCGATACTCACAAACAAGGGCAACTAGAGTAAAAGCGATGTTCCAGACTCAACGGAATTGATGAAACTTCCATACAAGGTCATTTCAAAGAGATGTTGACCCAAGTCAACACTTGTGAATTCCAACCAAATACCCAAAATATGACCCAAACCAACTACCTATCTAACCCAAACTCGATATTCTAGAGCTGATGAAATCATCAGATTTCGAATCCGATGCTCAGATCATCAAAAATTGACCAAAGTCAAACTTTTAACTCCAACTAGCCTGAAATCTCAAAAATGAGATAGAATCATACCGGAAGTTTCCAGGTCCCGACTAAAGATCCAACTAGA